>JANIJG010015305.1:0-84399 GCA_024611175.1 Megaceryle torquata | reverse complement strand
CCACTGCTTCACTCTTCTCTCATTGCTCAGAGAGTGGGAGCACCCCAGCAACACCACCAGATGCTCCTGGAGGCTTTTGCATCAAGGGGCAGCTAAGAGAGAAATGAAGAAAAGTTATTCTGTGTGGATTCACCTCCCTTTGACACTCCAAAGCAGAAGCACAGGTCACTACAGTGCCAGTGCTCTCAGGGCTTCCCTTGGGATTCCAGAGAGGTGGTTGAGAAAGTGATGAGGGTGAAGGGGTAAGCAGGAGTTGGGGTTTTTGTTTCATTGGCTGTTTTTTCATTTTCATGCTGTTGTGAGGGATTTTGTCTTCTAGGGTGGATGGTGGGTACAGAGGGTTCAGTATTTTTAGTAAATAAAATTTTAAAAAGAAAAAACCCAGAAAACAAACAAACAAACCAACATACTCAAAAAAAAAAAAAAAAAAAAAAAAAGAGACAAACAAGAAAAAACAACCAAAAAAAAACCAACCCCACCACAATACATACATTATATCTCAGGGCTATATTTCCTCTACTCATTAATATCTCATTCTTAGTAGACAACCCAGGTAAGGCTTGCATTGTATTTCAAACCTTGGGCAGGTAGGCACAGCAAAATACAGCCCACCAGAAACAGGGCTGTGAGAAACTGTGACTTACTTGTATACTGGATGATGGACACCCCTTCTTCTGTCTGACTGCCATTCACTACTGAAAATACAGTGAAAGTGTACATTGTCCCAGGGATTAACTCCGTAATTTCAACTTCTGTGGCACTGGATGTCAAGTTCCTACCAGAGGTACCATTTACAACCTCTATCCTGTACGTGTAGGAGCTGGAAGCAGTGTCGTTCACCGTCCACGTTAAGTTAACAGAAGACACACCAACATATTCTGCCTTGAGATCCTGGACAGGGCTGGGCTCTGTGAAAGGCAAAACAACAATTGGTCAATTTAAAATGGTATCTGCTCATGTAGACAGACAGAACATACACAGGCACACTGCTGCTTCACATTGAGGATTTGTGTGGCTGGTTTTGCTTCATTATTTTAAAGCAAGGAAACTTTAAAATAAAGTTTCCTCCACACATTATGACCCCATGCTTAGTAGGCAGTCCAGATTATGATCCAGGATTAAAACATCTTGTCTATACAAAACAGTTTTGTTTTTCAGATCTCAGGTAAGCAAGCAAAGCTCTGAGCTGCACAGTGGAACAGGACTGCAAGAAACTGTGACTTACTTGTATACTGGATGATGGACACCCCTTCTTCTGTCTGACTGCCATTCACTACTGAAAATACAGTGAAAGTGTACATTGTCCCAGGGATTAACTCCGTAATTTCAACTTCTGTGGCACTGGATGTCAAGTTCCTACCAGAGGCACCATTTACAACCTCTATCCTGTACGTGTAGGAGCTGGAAGCAGTGTCGTTCACCGTCCACGTTAAGTTGACGGAAGTCATGCCAACATATTCTGCCTTGAGATCCTGGACAGGGCTGGGCTCTGTGAAAGGCAAGACAACAACAATCTGTCAATCTGCAACATCATCTGCTCATGTACACGGACAGCACACACACAGCCACACCACTGCTTCACTCTTCTCTCATTGCTCAGAGAGTGGGAGCACCCCAGCAACACCACCAGATGCTCCTGGAGGCTTTCGCATCAAGGGGCAGCTAAGTAATAAAATTAATAAAAGTCATTCTGTGTGGGATTCATCTCCCTTTGACACTCCAAAGCAGAAGCACAGGTCACTACAGTGCCAGTGCTCCCAGGGCTTCCCTTGGGATTCTAGAGAGGTGGTCAGGAAAGCGATGAGGATGGAGGGGAAGATGAGGAAGGAAGATAATTAAATAAAAAAAAACCAAGCCAAAACAAAACAAAACACTTTAGGGACATGATTCTGCTGCACACTAACATCCCATCCTTTACACATAGCCCAGATCAGGCTCCAGGTCTAACATATCAGATCTATACACAACAGTACTGGATTACAGTCCTCATGTAGGTAGACAAAGCCCTGAGCTGCACAGCAAAATAAAGCCCACAAGAAATGGGGCTGTAAAAAACTGCAACTTACTTGTATACAGGATTATGGACACTCCTCCTTCTGTCTGACCATCGCTTGCTTCAGCATATACTGTGAAATTATACATAGTCCCAGGGATTAACTCCGTAAATTCTATCTTGCTGACATGGGACATCAGGGTGCTACCAGAGGCACCATTTACAGCCTCTATCCTGTACGTGTAGGAGCTGGAAGCAGTGTCGTTCACCGTCCATGTTAAGTTAACAGAAGTCGCACCAATATACTCTGCCTTGAGATCCTGGATAGGGCTGGGCTCTGTGAAAGGCAAGAAGAAAGAGTAAAATCTTTTAATCTTCAAGTATATTTGCTGACAAACACACAAAGGAATCTTCTCCCCCTCTACCCAAATGACAAGTCTCTCTAACCAGCAATCAGCCTGGGGAAATAATCAAGCCACCCTTAAATGTTGCAAGTCTCCCCTGCTAGCTCTGCAATCTAACTCCTCCAGTTTCACTTCATCTGAAAGACTAGAACCATCCAGGTGCGGCAGCAATTGCCATCCTGCCTCAGCTGCCAGCTTCACATAGGGTTCATAAGATGGACTGGAATGTGCATCCTGCTGTTATTTTTTACTAAGCTGGCTATCCCAAAGAGAAAAGCCTTTGTGGCTGCAAGCTTCACACACCTCTCTTCTAGATACACGATAAAGTATCCTCTACAGTAGGTAGAGTACTTCAGCTGCACTCTGTTACATCTATATTTCAAATCTGTATGTCACAGTATATTTGAGCTGTTGCAGCTGTAACCTAAAAAGCCATAATAAGCAGGGAAGGGAGCCCAAGTCCAAGAGCAATAAAACTAATTCAAAGCCACAGCATTAAATTGCCCTCCCAGTCAGCTGCACAGCTACATTTCTCTGGCTCATTCTCCACTCCAGAAAAGCAGATGGATCTGTGCTCCTGCAATGCTCTTTGCACTCTGGACTAGAGTTAAAATGCTCATGCAGTACAAAAGTACAAAACACCCTGAAGATTCACATCCCAGTCACATTCCAAAGTACTTACGTATTACGTTGCTCTCATCACTTATTGCCCTTTTGGATAGTGACACATCCCCGGTCCATCTTCCACCTCCATAGCTTTTGTTCTCATGTGTAGAGTTAACTGATAAATTATCATTACTACTGGTTCCTGTATCAGCAGTTGCATTTTTTGAGCTGCAATCTTCAGTGCCTGAAAGACAGAATACAAAGCAGTAAGCATCTTTACAGAACTTCCGCGTTTCCCATTTGCAAAAGCAGAGTCATTTACAGATACCATGCACAGACCCACGGTACCTCCTCTTTTCCCAGCTTCTTCTTCTTCAGACATTTCACTGCACACTTCCCAGTTCTACCAGTTTTAAATTCTCCAAAACGGTTTGAATTAGATTAAGAAATTGTCACATTATCACAGTCATTCACTGACTTTACTCTTGGGCTGGCTGAAAGCTACCATGACCTGCTCTTTTCTTCAGTGAGTTTCTGTTTGAAAAGAACTTGCAGCCGCACCCCGCTCGTGTATTTTCCTCATGTGTTATCAGGCGGTAGCTGCTTAACCTGGCACAGCAATTTTGTCAGTGCAGAGGCAAAAAGTTCTCACATTCCCGCAGTGCGCTCCTGGGAGTAATGAAGAGAGATGATACATCTACAGAAGACAACCTCATATTGATGTGGTGCAGCCCAAAGCATGGAGAGATCTGATTCAGGTCCTAAACTTTTGAGGCTAACTCATGCAAGGCTGAGTTAGGTAGGTACTACCTTCTAGGAAGGTAGAAACCATCTCAAAGTACTTGTGGAAACCTCTGCCTCATGCAAATGTGTCATCTCAGCAAGCACAGCTATTGCTATCCTCACTTCAGAAAGTCCTGAAGGCATTGCGTCGGGGGTCTGCGTTGTTTTGCCTTTGTGTATTTTCCAGTCTAAGCACGTTGTATCCGTACTTGATTTTACCAGAGCTCCTTACAACCTGAAAAGTAAAGTGACTGAAGTACACTTTTATATCTTTAAATAGCCTTAAATGTATTGCAGGAATTACAGTCACTATAATAGCTGAGTTTACATTTTTTAATGCCATTTCTAAAAAATTCTTTTCAGGATTTTTTTTAAAAATACTTTGCTGACACTGTTTGGTTTTTCTTAAAAGAAATTAAGACAATGAGGGTTATTAAAAAAAAACCAAACAAACCAACCCAAAAACATTTAGCAACAGAATGATACTTACAGGCAATTGTACATCTGACCTGGAAAACAAAAATAAATAACATAAATTAAAACTTTAAAACTACCAGAAACTCAAAGTAAGGACTATTTTAATTAACACAGGAGTGAGGAATCAATGAAAGTAAAAAAAAAAAAAAAACACCAAAACCACAAAACAACAAACAAACCGAGACTTTTCAACCTGCAAAAGATACACCTAAAAATCTACTGACATAAAAGTAACATCAGAATTATACCAAACTATTAAGAGGGGAAAAAAAAGAAAAAGAAAAACCCCACAACTATCCTGGTAAAATGTTAGTTTCCACTTTTTAAAAAAAAACAATTTATTTTGTCACAAAACCAGCTTCCTGTTTATTTTGCACACATGACCTATGAGATCTTAAGTCAAAAGACACTATAGGTAGTACCTTTGACGCCACCACACAAAAACCAGCAGATGTGAGTTAGGTCTTTTAATTCAAAACATTTTTCCTTTCATTCTGTTACTGTATAAACCTTCTTCTTACACCTTACAAAAGGATAATTTGCATTTTCTGAAACAAACTCTGTATAGTCGAAGTTAAAAACACAGTATATGTTCTGAAATCGAGTTTACATATGTGTATGTATCCGGGAAGTATCAGCAGCTGACATGGAACTGCAGCCTGAAATTACTCTGCTAGCAATACCGACAAGCACACCAGAATTTTGCTTTGAAAGCGTTTTTTAGTTGTTCACCTTCGTGCTTTTACTTCGAATAAACCATTTCATTCCCCTTCCTGGTGGTGTGCAAACTGTTTTGTAAATGGTTTTGTTCATTTCCCTGCAGGTGGCAGCACAAACTGCTGCTAAAGGACCGACAGAGAAGCCCCAGGCTGAGGTCTGCAGGCGCTGGAGCGAAAAACCGGGATTTCCTTGGGACTCTGGCAGCCAGCTGCTGCCAACCGCTGCGAGTCGGGTAACAGATTCCTGCAGCAATCCTATCAAGGATTAAATGCAACCATTCACCTTGCAAAGCTACCGGCGACAAGGCAAATCCAGGGTTTGTCGGTGTCTCGGGGATGCGTGGCGCTGGAGATCCACAGGTCACGGTGCCTTGCACCAGGGAGGCTTGCAGGTGCAGAAGGCTTCTGCCCATGCACCTCCGGGTCTGGTTTTTGGGATCCCAGCGAGTGCAGTGACCACCCTCAGCAGCTCTAATGTCAACTACGGAAGAGCTGGTGTTTTATTGGGACCTTAGACTGAGCTGCTCCTAGCAAATCCAGCTCAGCTTTATGCTGGATGGGAAGTTACCCACACACAAAGCACCACGCTTGCTGATTGAAGAGGTTGACACACACATCTAAAGCACTTGGAACTGTCTCATTTTCTCCCTTCACTTTGCTTTATTTTCTTAGCTGTTTCAGCAATTCCATGAGCTAAGTCAAAATAAGCATCTATATCACAACAACCCAGTGCAAAGCCTGAATCCCAAATCACTTGCTCCCCAGCAATCAGATTGCTGGTGCTAGAAGTAGCTCCATCAGCAGTAGCTCCCTGCATCACAGTCACGAGCCCAAGCAGAAGCACCCTCAAAAAGCATTCACAAGATACACTAAATCTTGTTCTCTGTATGAGAGACAATGAAAAGCATTCTCCACAAAGATGAGGCAGGCCAGCTGACTAGAAGCAATGCCTCCAGCTTCACAGTAAGGAAGAAGCGCAGTAGAAGCAATGTTCAAGGGTAGGGACCCATTTCCAGCATGTGATGGTCTTGATGCCACAGCAAGAAGAGTTTGGGCACACTTCCTAGGCAAAAAAAGCACTGTAAGCATCAAAGAACTAACACCTGGTCTTCCCTAGCACAGCTCTATTGACAACTCAGCACACAAGAGGCACTACTTGGGACACATATGCCCTATGTACAAGCATGAGGCTTCTCCTCAACCCTTCTAGATATTTGACAGGCAAGGCAAGCCAAACTACAAGACTGATAAGAAGCAAAGAAACGTTTGTCTCCACTAAGGTCACGAGCACTCCTATGTTCTTTCACAAAACAGTGGCCAAGGAAGAAGTGACTACAAAGGAAAAAGTCCATCTGAAGACAGGAAAACCCTACCATGCAGTGTTCAGAGGAGTGCTAAGCTATATGGAAACAGCTGCTGAACGACAAGCAAGAGGTGAGATTCCCTGAAAAGCAGGGCAAAAAGATTCTGTGTTCCCTAGAAAGGGAAATCACAGAAGAACATAAACAACAAGAAATGCCACAGGACTAAATCACAGTGATTTCTGTAGCCGTACAGCAAAAGCCTGCTATCGTTCACAACCTGCCCTGTTACTTTCTCTTCCGTGAAGCTGCTTGCAGGTCACAGTTTGTCGTCTCCATCTCCTCAGATTTTTGAGCTAGGCAGACAGCCTCCTTCCTGAGCAACAACAACAACAGACATTTTATGACTGAGAAACAGCTAATGCCACTGCCAAGCTCCCTGCACCCCTGCTTCTCACCTCCCCATTTCTTCCCTGCCAGTTCAATCAAGAAGCGTGTTAATTCCTCTTTTACCCCAGCTACAGCCATCTGATCCAATGGCAAATTACTACCAAGCTGCTAGAAACCTGGCTGTGCTGGCACACACGGGTTTTGTTAGTGATGCTCAAACAACAAGAAGGAAAGTTAAACTCTCATCACATAATGAACAGCTTCCCATCATTTTACTTGCTTTTGTTTACCACACACTTTGGCAGTACCCCCTCACAACACCCCTCCGATTTTCCCAAGCCCTGTGTGCAAACCAAATTTTTAAAAAAGCAGCATCCCAGCAGCAGCAGGCAGGCCTCCTCCTGAAACAAAAACCCACGCAAAAAAAATGATCCCACTCCTAAGAGTCAGCCTGCCCAGCTCAGTCATTCCTTCCCGTAGCTTTCAACATAAGCCATGATCTGAACTCTTCTCTGGCCTTACGTTATTACTTAATGAGATGCTCCTTATATAAAACATTTGTTTATTATTTCAGAGGAACACCTGTGTTCTCCTTGTGTGAAGAATCCAATACACCAGGAGCCCTGCCTTCTCTGCTTTCTTTCCAGCGACACAAATCCATATTATTCACATATAGAGATTTTTTTTTTTTTCTTTAACTAAACCACTGAAACGTGGGGTAGGGGTGGAACATCCCTCCTCAAGAAAGTAAAAGCAAAATGCTAAACACCGAACATTTCAACCGAACAACAAGAGATGTGCATACACAAATTCCTCACTGCCATCAGCTATGTCAAATGAATCCCTTCATGTGTCACACAGCCACGCTTCGAGTCTGATCAAAGGTTCAGTGTTCCAGAGGAGCTGAATGATTCATGTGCACTCGTGCAAGGTCTGTCCTGTGTTCCTTATGCACGCAGGTTATTATTGACCAGGAGTTGGTGCTGTGCAACAGATGCAGGATTCAGCTCCCTCCTCTTGAGGTATGCAGTGAATCACCTAGTTGAGGAATTCTTGTTAGTTGTATTACAGATAATCTTATTGAGGAAGAAATAAGATGTGCTGCAGAAAAATTATCTTCAAAAATACTAAGTAACTCAAAAACCCATGTTCCACTGACACTTAGTAAGACTCAGACATTTTCAGGAGAAGGATTTAAAAAGTGCCTGCTGTACACAGGGGAGCAGCAGGAGTTGGTCAGCAGCAGGGAAGACAGAAGAGCCTGCCCTCCTGGTGGCCATAAGACTTTAGATCAGCTTGGCTCTGCTGCCAAGCTCTACCCTCTAATGAAGTCAGGGTTCCTGCACTGGGGGAAAACCCATGAACAGCAACCCACCTGCCTGGGGTGCTCCAGTTTCCAAAACAAGCAGCGTGGTTTGGTTTATGTAAATACAAGGTTAGGAGGCTGGCTAAACAGTCAAAGTGAGCAAACCAAAAAATCCTAACCAAAAAAACCCCTTAGCCACAAATCCTCTCTGAGAACTCCACTTGAGGCTGCTGCTTACTATTTCTTCTGTGCTCACCAGTGTGTGCCTTGTGACTCAGATGCAAAAACCCAGGAAATTAATCACACCCCTCCCAAAGCTAACCATCTCTCGTGTACCTTCAGATCTTCTCTTGTCCACCCACCCATCCACTCAAGTTTGGAGGAAATCCACAAAAATACCATCAAGCTATCACAGTATTCTCCAAATTTTCTCTCAACACCCTTTCACAAGCAACCCTGGTCTCACTTCCTTTATTTCCCTGTTCTGCCCACCTACCATTAGCTGTCCCACATCCATAACTATGGGCAAGCCACTACACTGCAACCATCACGCTGGTTTAAAGACTCCAGGCTTCGCTTCACTGACGTTATCGGTCATCGCTTCTCAGCTAACAAATATTAACCAGCAAAGACGCAGTGACTTGGCCACTTGCAGACCGCTCTGTCACCTCTAATATTTCATACTTGGCACAGGTTTATTCAGAAAACATTCTCACGGATAGGTTTTATTCAAGGTCACGCAAAGAAAGTGAAAATTAAACCCTGGAATGCCACTGGGAAGACACACAGGAATGGAAGTGAGATTGCCTTGGTATCGCATCCACAGACTGACACAGCTTTCCAATAGTTGCTGGTTTTCTAGGATTTGTAAGGCACTGATGGATATTCCAGCTGGGGACACCTTCCCACTGCACTGGGAGTGTAGAGTCTAAATTAGCAGAGAGTGACACCTTCCTGCAGGAGACAACAGTCTGAATTTGGTGCTAGGGTTTGGTTTTTTGTTTGGTTGCTGTTTGTTGTGTCCTCTCCCCTCTCCCCCCCCAGCACATAGTTACCCTGCAAAATTAATTTTAACTGTAACCCACAGCATATTTTTTGCTTCAAATTAACTCTAGGTGATCTCAATAATATGACACAATCAATTCCAATGAAAAATTGCAAGTATGCTGTGGCAAGTGTCAGCTCCATGTTTTCCCTCCAGTATCTCAGGCAGGCACTCACAGCCCATTCACAAAACACCATTTCACAGAATGTTTGGTTGAAGTGGACTTATCCTGGGGGAAAAAATGCTCTAATTTTAGAAGCAGTATGCTAAGTTTCTGCATGATTTCTGGAGTCTTCTTTTAAGCCTAAATGAGCAGCTCCACTAATGAGACTTCATGGAACCAGATGGAGATCCAGAACCCAGAAGAAGAAACAAATGAGCTGTTGTTTGCTATTAATTGGGCAGGGCTGGACCCTCTTAGGACTCTACATTGTATTGGGAAGCTATGCAAAACCCTAAAGCAGTTGACAGCCATACCAACTGTGCACAGGCTATTTTGAGCTATTATGCAGTTACGTGAAAGAGGAAAGACTATTTTCAATTTGCATGTATTTATATTTTACCCCTGACGTTTCTAAATTCTGTCTTCCCTGAAGTGAGCTTTTCTCCAGAGAGGGACAAAATAGCACTATTTCCACCAGCTTTTATGAAAATATGGACAGTCTGGTTTGTGCAGCACCTCCAGTGAACTAAAAGTGTTGGGGAAGACAAAGCCTTGTAGGAAAGCCAAGATGAGACAATGAATGAAAACTTATGGTGAAACATACTGGAGAAAGTTCATTCTTCCTCTCCTGATTTTCCTCCCAATTTTACCTGTATCTGCTTCTCAGACAGCTAGCCTAGGAGATAGGAGTTTTCTAGGCAACATATATAAAATAAAGAGAGAAATACAGAATGGATCTCATCTGAATTGTACCTCTTAGATGTGGTTTCCCTTCCTCAGTCCTACCTTCAAGAAAAGATTTCTCAGGCAAGATTTCCAGTGGTTTGGTACACGGAAGCATTTCACCTACCTGTGCACACACAAAACACACAAGCAAGAGAAATATCTAAGACCACACGGTACAGATTTTGGCGGGAAATGGGCTGGCAATGGGCCCAGACACCAAACACGACTGCATCGGAACTGATGGCACTCTCACCACTGAACCTGGGAAGCACCATCAGACTTCTTCCCAATGGCTTCCAGATCAAATATCAATTTAAAACTTTTCCAGGCAACCCAGTAGTTGTTCTGTTTCCTCCAAACCTGCAGGTCCTCGTGAACTACAGGCAGTAGGTGCTGCAAACCACCTTGCAGTTCTGCAGCGTCCCTCCAGGCACCCTGCAACCTTCCAATTGAGAAGACAGTAACAATAAAGCTTCATCCTAGAGAAAGGCTGAGAAGTTTCAACAGGTTTAAATTATTTGCGTAACCCAGTAAGTCCTACATGTAATGTCTCTTCAGAGACAACACTGCTGAAGGAGTACACAAGAAGAACAGTGTGTTTATTTGACAACAGCAATGAGTAATATTTAAAACAACTACTTACTAAAACTCCAACTGTTATCCTACTCAAACCACACACGATGATACCAACGTTAGTGGAAGTGCTGGGTGTGTAAATGAGCAATGCCTCAACTGAAAAACCTCCTCTTTGAACAAGGATTTTCAGTTAACACTGACAGTCATTTTGCCTCAAAACTAAGAAAGCATCAACCTTCTTATATTATGTGTACAAGGCACATTCCTGCATGTAGCCTAACAGCACTATTTCTTTTCACTCTGAGTCATTGCTCAGGCACACCCTAAAAGGGGGAGGATACAATAAAAAAAAAAAAAAGAAAGAAAAGAAGGAAAAAAAACAACCAAAAAAAGACTCCTGTGGCAATGACACAATGCTAACCATCCCCAGACCAGCAGGGCTGGCCACCCAGAACACATGGAAAGCTCACAGCAGAGCCAGCAGCCGCCCAGCCCTTGCTGCACAGTCAAAGTGAAGGGCATTTCTTGGCAGGGCCCTGTTCCAGCTCCACTCAGCTGAAAGTGACTGAGACTCCTGAGTTTCTATCTTATCACCACTAGATTTCACTTCCCTGAGCTGGACATGTTAGACTCTACACAGTCTTGCTCACAGAAGTGTTAAAAAATTATTTACAAGTATTTACAAGTAGAACAACATTGAGCTGGATTTGGTTTGAGAGTTTTGAGGAGGAACTTTTTCACAGTGAGGGTGACAGAGCACTGGAACAGGCTGCCCAGGGGGGTTGTGGAGTCTCCTCTGGAGACTTCCAAAACTCCCCTGGAGGCATTCCATGTGATCTGGTCTAGGTGATCCTGCTCTGGTAGGGGGGTTGGACTGGACGATCTTTCGAGGTCCCTTTCAGCCCCTGACATTCTGTGAATCTGTTTTCCAAGTAAAAGCAGCCATAAAAGGGTTTTAAAATTTACACAAAAGCTCAGATAAAACATCAAGAAAGATGATATGCACTGAAAATAAAGAACAAATATTTGATCTGTGACACCCTGTCTGGCTGCTAGAGAACCACGTCCCGTGAAATCCTTCAGCTCACTCGCCCAGAGCTCAAAATTTTTTGTCCAGACAGAAACCCCCTTTTTTGTGGCAGTCTTGATGCTCATACATGAAGGGCTTGTTGCTTCCTGCCTTGCTTCTATACTTTCTTTAGGATAGTTTCTCTTTTTCAAGACCCTGGTAAGGACAAAACTTCCTAATTTAAAAAGCAGTGAGGTGTGTAGCTGGGAGAAAGCAGACTGTGTGACCGGTGCCCAACAGAGACCTCTCAGCCTGACCTTCATCTCCTCCTTCACGCTCTGTTACTGTTTATTACCATTTATTTATGCTCCTACAGCACATTCAGTTCTAACTCCATGTGAAATGCTCCACGGTAATTCAAACACATTCTCTGTACGGCAGTGCCCTTGCCCCGTAGCTGGGTAAGTCTAACACAAGGGAGGGAGGAAGGAAAACAGCCCTTCCCCACCATCCCCACAGAGCAGCTCTGTTGGGCAATGCAATCCTGAGACCACTAGAGGCCCTAGTAAAACCGTCAATCTTCAGCCCAAGTGACTAACAGCAGTGAAATATGCCTAAATTCCCATAAAAGTTGACATATTCTGGAAAGTACAAGGCTGAGGATGACCACGCTAGAGCGCGAGTGTGGATGTCGATGTAAGTGCCGGCTCAGACGCAAAGCGTGGGAGCTAATGACACCATGCCAAGCTGGCTAGGGCAGGCTCAGGACATCTTCAAGCATCACAAACCTGTCACAAGGGAAGTAATTCTACACAATAAATTACTGGCTGGACCTTAGAATTCCTTCACAGTGCTTATTTCCTACATCTCACCTCTTCAGCTGGGCTCTTTTTTTATTGTATCTCCATTTTTTGATGGGCCCTAAAAACAAAGCAGCATTTGATCAACTTCTTCAGAACAAATGCAAATTGACTCATAGAAAAAAAAAAAAAACCCAAAAAACTAGTAGTGGTGCTAAATCTTTTACAAATGCAAAATAAGTCAGAAATGGGGCTGACTTATAAGGATCAGATTATCACAAGCACAAAACAATCTGATTAAACAAATGTGGATTTCCCATATGCCGTCTTCACAGGCAGCAACATGGGGCTGAGGGGGACACCCTTGAGGTTTGCCCACAACTGTCAGCCCATCTAGTCCTTTAATGAATTTAAACTGTAGCAAGAGACAAATAGACTACAAGTGTTCAAGACATGTATTAGTGTTCCTGGGAAGGAACAAAAGATCTCATTGTATGGCTCCAGTAAGTTCATCTACAGCTCTGGTTGAGTCTCTTTTCCTCCTCTTTGAACAGAAGCTGAATAGAAACAGGACTGAGAATTGGCTCTGCCATCACCCCATTGCAGACTTGCATGTATGAATACACAGAGCATAAGAAGTTACTCACTGGCAACAACATGGGCTCTCTCTCACCAGTCACTAGACATGTCTATCAAAGGTCAACTTCGTGGCCATCTGGGAGGATCAGCTATCGTGGAAAAAGACTGGACGATGCAGGGTCAAAACTGGAGATCAAACTGACACTGCAGCCTGACCAGTTGCAAACTTTTTATTTAGAAAAATAATACCCATGGTTTCTTTCTCCTTCCAAGATCCATGAAGGAGTTCCTGCTGATCTGTATGTTTGGCTTAGCTCTGGTACAGATCATATCGATAGCAGGTCATTTCAAACTCCTATTTTTAGAGGAAGATATATTTACATTATTTATTACGAGTCTCAAGATGTGTTCATTTCAAATAAATGCATATTGTATCACTGTGCACTGTTTGCTCAGCCTTGAAAAAAGAAACAGAGGAAGCTTTTAAAACTAAGAGGCAGTTTTTACAACAGTTTGGTCATCATTTGCTTAGAGCAATGATATCACTGATACGGCGTCCCGTAGCCTTCGCTATTTCCATACGAGTATAGATTTTCTGTGACCAGAGTACAGAAACACATCTCCTTCCATTGTGTGGTCTTAACAGACAAACCCAAAGTTTCCATTAAAGATTATTTTAAATAAAGCAATCCAAGTGAAAGACAAACACTGCTTAATTGAGGGTAGAGGACAGCGTCATTGGTGGTTTCTATCTATTTATAAACCAATGTAGCCAAATTATTTTCTTAAAAGCATATTTGAAACAGTTAGAAATTCAAGTCTAGGGATGTCCCCCAGATATCCTCAGGGTATTTTAAAGAAGCCTCTCATTACTCATATAGCAAATGGCAGGATGAAAAAAGAGCAGCAAGTACTAGAATGAACTGCAACTCCTCATCCTCCTGTTTCACTTTTGTTGCATCTTCATCAACATCTAAACAGTTCCTTCATTTAATTGTTCTTCAACTCAAACTGAAACTCACAAGAATAGCTTTGATTTCACCCCAATTATCTGTTCCATAACTTTGAATCATTAGATGCATTTTCTTTTGCTCCTGTGTCCCCACCAAACCACAAACACAGAAATTGAAAAATACCCCTACTGCTTCTCTAGAAGCCTTGTAACCTCCAGTTAAACTGTAGAAATGGTTTCCCTGCACCACCACAAAATGCCTTGGAATCCTAGAAGGACAGGAAGTTTACGATTTATATACATAGAGATTCATATGGATTTCAAATGTTGAAGATGAAGCTATGCCTACAACAAACAGTAGTAAAGCATTTCCAACCAAGAGAATAACAAACGATAGCAAAACATTTCTGCATCAGAGACATTTCTTCCTGGACTGGCATCTTGTTTAATTTTTTTTATACTTTGAAATAGCTAAAGTATAACATCTCTATCATTTTCAGGGAGGAAACAAGGCCATACCCAAAACCAGCTAGCAAGGCTATGAAAAATAATGCTCAAGTAGTGCATTAAAACATGCCTAGGCCACACATGGGATTTTGACCGAACTGTTAAAAACACCCTTCTGAACTTTCTCATCTGCATGTTTAAGGGTGACAAGCACCAAAAGCTCCGAGCAGAAAACTGACAGAAATGTGTCTGTATGTTTACAGCAAGAGCTATGAGAAGGGCAGAGGAGAAATCCCTCTGTTCCCTGCGATGCGTTTCACTGGGCTTGCATGGGGCAAAGCTTCATTTGCCCACTCAAATACTAAAGCCGTATTAAACTGGCATTAAGCGAAAGATGAAACTAAGTCCTCCATGACTGCACCGTATTTTACACGCATGTCACAGACCGCTAAGTCATTTACTGTATTTGCTCGTGTAATAGCCAGATTTCCCCCAGATTAGGGGGATAACATACATATTTGTAACTATTTATAGACTGCTGCCTGCCAGCAGCGAAGCCTATGAAGCAGCAGTACAAACCAAGAGTTCCACAAGCCTTAAGCGATCTGCACTATGCTGCTAGGTGGCATCTCCCTAGGTCTTTCAAGTTTAGCACATGCAAAAATTATTTGAGAAGTCAGGGTGCTGAGTCAGAAGACAAAGCCCTGTATCAGATGACACAAGGAAGTGATCTCTGCTACATGCCACGTGGCTGTTCACCTGCATGAAATATGCAGGTAGGGGAGAGAGATAAGAGTGGAGAGGAAGTTAATTGCACTCCAGCTGCTAAAAACCTCATTATCTTGTGCCTTTTAATCGATGTGGTTGTGCAGACTTCCACACTGCTTCCCTGAACTTCTCCCTTAGTGGCCTCGTGCCTTTTCCCTGCCTTCCAGTAAGGATTAAACCAAGAGTGATTCACAAGCTGGGTTCCTCTGCCCTTCTGTCTCTGACAGAGCTAGTCGAGGTGTCACAGAGTTATATAACACTGACAGAACCGTGACTACCCAAAAAACCAGGTTTAATTAAACATTGTAAAACTTTTAAGTATTATTACACACCAGCACAAAGTAGTGCATCCTTCACAGGCTGTGGCAGCCTCTCATCACCTCCAGGAGATGATTCTTTATCACAGCTTCTACCAACCACATTACAGCAGTTCAACTGTGGGAAACAAAGTAACCAGAAAAAGTACTTTGGATGAATTTGCTCTATCGGCAAGAGGCGCCAGCGGGGTCTGATCCACACCCATCAGTTTGATCCCTCGCCTGCACAGCAGAACCCTCACTCTGTGCTTCAGCATCAATGAGGCAGCATCTCTCAGACATTAACTGGGAAGAGTTTTATTGAGATGAAAGACTCGGCGAAGCAGCCACATGCCAGTGAGACCGAAGGCATACCAAGCCAAGTTGGACTAAAGACCACTGTTCACTGCACCCAGACTGCCTGGTGCAAAGCGAAAAGACTTTTCAAATGACTGAGAAACACATTATCTTGAATACCCTAGTGCAGACAAGGCCCTAGTTTAGAAAGATGCCTGATCCATCACCTGACTCAGGCTATGAAAATGGAAATGCTCCCGCAGACTTTTTTCTGTCAAGGGAATACCACGTATTGGGCCACGAGTCTCCAGATGCCAAAAGGCATGAGGCAGATGTCTAGAAAACCCCTAAGGGCCAAGAATCTTTATAAAGACATTTGCTCCTTTTCTAGTAATATCTCCTGTCTGCATGACTCATACCTTTTAAAATCCACTGTTGTAACACTTTCTCCCCTGCACCATTCAGCAAGTTTTGTCTTTGCTGCTTCTAATAGCAACAGCATCTTGTCAAGACCATTTCAGAGCCCACTGTAAATCCAGACTTTAGTATTTAGAGCCCAGCCTCTGCTCGGTCTCCTGAAGACACTTACCAAAGCACATTCCTTACAAGTAAGCTGAACAAACAGAAAGGTATTGGATTACTAAAGGGTTTTCTTCTTGTTTTAAAATTGGGAAAAGACCATGAGATTTGCCCCTGCTCTGTTACCTCTGCCAAAAAGATGAGCTCTGATTATATGTGGCGGTGCTGCACAGAAGAGAGAAGACACAGCATGATCCATTACTCAAGATTATATATAAAAAAAAAAAAGAAACCCAAACAAAAAAACCAAAAAACCCCCCACATCAACTACAATGTCTTATCAGGGGACATCTCTAAGATCAGGGATATGTTTACAGAAAACATTTCAAGATAAAAGCATCCTACAAGAAGCAAATAGGTGGCGTTTTGTAGGTGCCAAACAAAACAAACAAACAAACAAACAATTTTTTGGGGTTTGTTTTTTTTTTTTTTTTTTTGTTCTGCCTGTACTTCAAACAGCCATGTTTCAACCATGTTTCATTACAGACTGTGAGAACATGTTGTTACTTTAATTCAAACACTACTACTCTGGAGACAGGAATTCACCACCAGCAGAGACAATCCAGTCACAGAAGAAAACAAACATAAAAGAACTACCTTTTTCCTGACAGAAGTAGATGGCACAGTCAGTCATTAAGCCCAGGGATAATCCTGCATTGAAAGTCACAAGTGCTACAACAAAGGGCAGTAGTTAAATGGGAGAGTCTCTGGTAATACCTTCCATGTTTTTTGACCCATCTGAGTATTTCCTAGACAACTTCTCAAAAGCTGCAGTTAGAGGAGATGATTTATCAGAATACAACTTTCATATTTAAACGACAGAAAAATTGCATTTGTAGGGGTGTTAACTCTCACTCAAAGTATTTATATTACAGGTTGACCTAAACTGTCTCATCTAGAGTAACATCCTTTGTATCCCACACTCAAGCTACCCACACTGGAGACTGTAGGGTGAAACAACTGAAGAAGGGGACAGTATTTTCTTCTTTTTACATTTTTTCCCTGGTTTAACCAGAATTTCATCCCAAAAAAGATACTGCCAGTCTTCCTAATATCCCTGGTCCCATTTCAACGTGTGTTGTATGAAGCAACTCCCCTCCCCAACATTAGAATGAGAACATTTTAAGCTCTTACATTATTCTTTCATATAGCTTTCCCATGTCATATGAACACTTCCTGTATCTATAAAGTCTTAACACCTGTAATATGCAGCCCATGAAGTTTCTTTCATTAATTTCCATAGTACAAATCTTACTGCAATTCCACCAAGAGAACACACCTGAGTGTATTTATAGTGGCTATCCAAAAAGCTGGGTGTGAACGGCAGCCCAGTCCCCCCGAACCACGGTGCCTACACAGCTCCGCAACCCAAAATAGTTCAAAACCTCATCTTCCAACTGAGCTGATTTTCTGCAGAAACAACTTTTCCAATAAAGCACCAGAGCTTCCTCATCTGTTTCAAACACTGAGCAGATGCCAGAGAGCCAGAACAGCTTTGAATAGGGATGAGTTTAAAATGACTAATCGTTTCCTCTATCATTATGGAGAGTTTATGTTGCCTCTTAGAGATCTTGTTTGTGTAACTATGTGACCTTCTTCCTTCTACAGCAGTACCACAGCTTTTGGTGCAAAGCTCTTTTTAAAGCTATAGGTTTATTTAAAAAAGACAAAAACAAAAAACCAAAAACACAAAACCAAAGACACACAACAAAAAACCCAACAAAACAAACCAGAACAAAAGCTCTCACTTGTCTGAGGGAGTCACATTTGCTTATTGGCTGAACTGGATTCCCCACTGCTCATGACAAGCCCCAAGACCATATAACAAAGAAACAGGCCTAGCAGATTTTAATATTGCTGTTTCTGGATTTAACTTTTTTTTTCCCCATTGCTGAATCATTTATTCATTCAAAAACACAGTTTCACAGAAGACTAAACTATTCATGAATTTGGGCTGAACTTACAGAAGGGTTCACTTGAGGACAAGCCCCTCTGACTTGAATTGAAACCAGCACAGGACACTGAAATGAACTATTTCGCTCATGACAAAAATGTTCAGATGCTGGGCACGGGGAGTAAAAGCCAAGGCAACAAAGGGCTACATTCAGCCATAATACGGTCAAAGTAGCTCCCAGTAGCCAAATGGTTACAGCACTCAGCTGGCATGCAGCAGATTCAGGTTGAAATCGCCTCACTGCCTGGCCGACAGGCTAATCCTCCTTTTTGCAGGTTCCCATTTTGGACGGGCTGAGCTGGTCCAGGGCCACCCGCTCGCTGGCCCCAGGGCCGAGGCAAAGGGCAAGTGCAGAGTGTGGCCACAGCTCCCCCAACAAGGGCCAGCAGGGTGGCATCAACCTGTCCTCCACTGTGTGCCCAGTTGCCCTCTATTACCACCAAGCTCAAAACACATTCTTGCTGCAGGGGAGACCCGAGCTCAAGCCCCAGAGAAGAAAAAGGGCTTCAAACAAAAAGACACACAGGGCTGTGCCACCGAGGAGAAACAGGGGCTGCCCTCCTCTCCCACTTGCCTTCCCTCCAACTCCTTCCCATGTGGCTCTTGGTTTTAACAACACAAACCACACAAGTAAGAAGCCCAAGCTAAACCACTCAAAACATGAGGTCAGGCCAGTCAAATTAACTTCAAACCAGCCAAACGGGGGTTTTCTGCGTTTCTGTAAGACCTCCCTCTGCCCCCATCTTCCTGCCCCCTCCCCAATACTTTAATTGCTCCAATTCCCCCCCCCCTTGAAAATTTTTTTGGAAAACAGAAGTTGTTTTTCCACATCTATGCCACCACGTATAAAAAAATAAAGAAAAATTTAGATTTTGGGGGTTTCTTTTTATGTTACATAAAAAAAAAAAATCCAGCCACTGCAGAACTGCGTGCGTTTAGGAGAGGGCGAGTCTGGGACACATTCACATTTTATTAGCACCCAGAGGCCAACAGCCCTGGGAGCAGAAAATACTGCAAAAGCAATAAATAAATGTTAGAAAGCACTGGGGAAAGGCATCTGTTTGAATGCCAGGGTGGGGAGGCAGCAGAGTACAAATGACAGGCATAAATTGTTCTTTTCCCTTTCTGTTTAGCTTTCTGCGTAATCCCACTAAATAGGAGTAGTTTGGAGACCAATGCTAAAATCCTCTATCAGAGGCCACTCAGTACATTCCCCTCATTCAAAAGCAGCTGGAGCACAATGGTAAGAACATTATTCATTATTTCCTATTACTTAGGGTGGGACTAAATACTACTCAACAAGCCTGTGTATCAGATAGAGACATCTATAATAGGCTCACCGAAATTAATATCCATGTGAGGGAGGGGTCTGGACCATTTAATGCCAGTTTTGTTTATAGACAAAAAAAAGTTAGACCCAAAAGTCATCTAATTAATCAACATTACAAGCAGGACAATGCTATGAAGTGACAGCAGTGAGATCATGATGCAATACTCAGATTACCACCCGTAAAGGCAAGATTTGGGGAATCTCTGTTCTAATGGATGCTCTAATGGCAGCACTCCCAGACAGACCCAAACGACTCCTTTTTCACATTCACTTTGCTGGAGAGAAAATACTATGTTGGAGGTGTAGTTTCTTACTTAGAAAGTGTCCATTCATACACAGAACTACTCTTTCAGCACTCACACAGCTTTCAGGAGACATTACACCTGATTACAAACCAGCAGGGATGCTGTTAGCGATTACTCAAAGGACTGAATGTTTTCAGCTCCGTAGCTTTGGACACAAAACTTGCAATCAGCTGAAAATGCTGCTCCATTTACCCAAGACAAGCCCCATCTCTTACATCCTTATGATGGAACTGCAAATTTACACCCCCAAATGACAAAAGTAAATAGATAAATATAAAAAAAAAAAAAAGACGTCAGCTGCCAAGGCTGAGCCGAGTTTTGCATTTCTCCAGCTTCTGTGAACTGCTTTTCCCACCCACTGCTCCAACACCTGGCCAAGCTGGCAGGACCCCAGCCCCACTTCCCAGTGCTGAGCTGGTGCACCAGCAGTCGCTTTGCGCAGGAGAGCGGGCAGAGGAAAGCCTCCACCCTGCGGCACAGCTTTTTCAATCACCACTCAGCATCAAGACTTCTAAAAACAAGGCTGAGACAATGAAAGATCGCAGTGATATGATGGGAGCCAAACTTGCCCCCCCTTTTTTTTTTTTCCTCTGTGCACGCAAATGAATCAAAAGTTCCTGTCTGATAATGTCTTCCAGCACACAACTCCCAGCCAGTGGCACATGCCAGGCTGGGGTGGAGAGCTGCAGACATTCACAGCTTTAACTGGAAGGACACTCAGTGCTTGTCAGGATCGGACTCTTTGTTCCCAATTTCCACTCCAGTAACAGCTACTGCAGAGAGAGAAGGGGAAATTTTTTTTTTATATAAAGATATGTTTATTATTTATGTATAAGAGAAGTTTGCATGGTTTAATAATCAGTATCTGAGATAACTTTTCTGCTGTTGATTCGGGATTAATGTTCTGCCCAAACAGCAAATCTCTTGCTTTTGCAGGCACTGGGATCTCTCATTTCTCCATACACAAAAAGAGCTCCTTTAAAATAACAGGGGAAGAAAAAATGATGACTTTTAGCACTTTTCCCCACAACCCCCCCCCCCCCCCCACTAGTAAGAACAAGGCTCTGAATATATAAATAGCCTGTCAAGTGTGTAGCATAAACCACACCCTACCTCAGAGCCACTGTCTTAAAGGAAACAATTAATACTAAAAAACCCAGCAATGAGGAGAACGTGGTAAGATTTGCACTTGACATATTTCTATACCTACTTTTGAAGGACACCAAGTACCTTTCATGAAAATGCTGTATCAGGGACTTTCCCCCCACCTCCATCTTCTTTTTCATGGACAGAGGTTTTGCAGCAGCTCTCCCAGCCCCACTGTTACTTGGTTCCTCCCGAAGCCACAACAGCTTTTCATCGTGAACAGTGGCTAACAGTGGACATACTCCCTAGAGCAGCAAGAATTCCCCCCCAAAAAACTCCACACACAAAGTTTCAGGATGTTAAGGCAGGAAGATGCACGTAGCAAATCCTTCTGTACAACCCAGGTCCCATCCCACTGCAGAGGTGTTTGCTCCAACCCAAGAGGGATGTGGCTGCTCCAGCTTCTGGCTTGCTTGAGGTTTCCAGAGCTACTGTGCCAGCAGGAGCCGTAGTCTCCCCTTGTGCAAGTGGGGACTTCTCACCCAGAAGGTACCACATTTCCAAATGAAAAAGACAGCAGATTTCCAGGCAACACACACTATTTCTGTAGAGCTCATTTTTATAACAGTTATAGGAAGTTGCTGAGAAGTATGAACTCAGGAAGCTGAGAAGAGGAACCAGAGCTTTGTGGGACTAACAAGAATCAGGAGAGTTGAAATAAGATTTGTAAAGAAAACAAAACAAAAAAAAAAAAGAACAAAAAAGAAATAAAATCCCTTCCAGGCAGGATTAAACTTTGCACTTCAGTTATAAAGACAATCCTGTGTTCAGTGGCGAACTGATAGGTAACTTCTCCCCACAGCTGAGTCTGAAGTTCCTGGATCCATCTACCTTTCATCAGCACTCTCCCCTCTTGCTGCATGGTTTAAGCGGTGGGGGAACAGCAGCCTCCACACTCCGTAACAGCAGTGAGCATTTTGCTGTGCAACAAGCGAGTAATAGGGAAACAGAATGGGGCTCCCCAAGAAGCCAAGACTTCAACAGCTCTGCTGAAGCTGGAAACTACAACCTCAGTCTATGCTGTTCTGTGTCTGCCAAAAGCCTTTGAAGTAAATTCTTTGAAGTTGGCCAGAAGCGGCTCTGAACTGGAGAGAGCAAGGAGCAGGGTGGCAGGGGGGCCAGCTGGAGGGCTGGAATTCCTACACAGTGACTCCAAGTCCGGTTTGGATCCAGCAGTTAATGTGCATTTTCCAGGTAAAGCGAGACTTAAACCTTAACTCAGGTTTACAAGATGGACCGGCGGACGGAACTGCAAGTTTCAGCAAGGGTAATGAGATCAGGGAGTAGACACTTAGCTCGGCCTCTCCCACGACTGCATCCCTCGAAAAAAACATTACATCTACAGTAAGACTGGACTAGGCACCAAAAGCATTCACTGGAAATGATTCCAAACTCCCGGCAGCATTTCTGCTACAGGGACAAAAGGACCACCCAATGCAGGTTTCATTTTCTCAGAAACAAGAAAGAGCGGGAGCCAAACTGGCCTTTTCTGGAGTCTGCCTGCAAAGGCCACCTCTGACCCCCGTTTTCCACACGTAACCTCGCGACCTCCTATCACAAAGCCTGTAGTTCTAAAAAGTTACAACTTCGGAGAGCAGATATAACAAGTCTGGCTTAAAGCAACAGCGTGACTGCAAACAACCCTCATCCACTGAGTCCTGAGTAGACTTATCCCTCTGAGCAAGGGGCAAAGGAACACACCAATAATAAAAACAAAACCAAACCAAACCCAACAAACGCAAAAACAAACCACAAAAAAAATAGCTAAAGTACTGCACATTAGAAACATTTTCATCCTCCTTATGGTGGCTGAGGACCAAGGGAATGGAGGAGTAACTGCAGTGCTGCAGGCACACAGGCAGACAGAATTTTCTCAAACTGATGGGAATTAGGCATTGAGTAAATAATCAGGCACAGCAGGCAGCCAGGCTTTGGCCAGCAGACTCATGGCAGTGTCAAGGATGGGTTGATTCTTTGGGAAAAAAAAAAAAAAAAAGAAATTAATTAGTTAAAATGAAACCAGTTGTGTGTAGAAGACTGGATCAGGAGCAAAGCGCCTGAAATTTTGGGAAACTAGGTTTAGCCATCCTCAAGTATTACTTCTGTTTGACCCTTCCCAAAAGCTGTGTATTTTTTAATACAACTCATTTCCTTCACAATTTAGGGCTTATTGTAGAAGTGTTTTCCATTCAGTCTCTGATAAGCTGCACATAAGCAAGAGGAGAGATCAAGATTTGCTCTCACTGTTAAGGTTCTCTTGCTACGTTTTATAACCATTACTCACAGGCCTTTTTACAAGCCAGTATTTTTAATAATTATGGTAAGGAAAAGGAACCTGTCAACACTATTTCCTCTTTATTTGCTCTGCTAATTTTGTGGCTTTCCACAACAGTGTAAATCAAACAATTTTAAATTTTGTAATCTTAAACAGTTGTGGGTTTTTTTTTTTTTCCTTCAATATCTACCTTTTCACACATTAAGCTTTAGAGTACCCACACTATTTGAACTACATCACTGGAGCACACAAAGCAGTGAAGTCTTATACTGAAAGGAAAACATTTTAGTGATAAAAAAGTTGAAGTATTTATTCTACAGCCCCCAGCATAAAGTTCTTATAATGCTGCTACAAAGAGTGCAACAGGTTTCTACCTTCTTGTGTCTTGGTGATTTGTACATTAAATTGGCAGAGCTTGCAAGAGAAGTTGCCAGGTGTACTCTATGTAACTTCACTGGGGTTTTTCTTCAGTTTTGTTTGGTTGGTTTTTTAATTAATTACTTAAGATCTGCAATTTGAAGTCACCTCCAGAATTGCTTTTAGAGCCCTCCTCATCTACCTGCCTAGAGAAGCATGACTTGATAGAAACTGCATGAAGAAATATTACGGTTGTATTGCAGGAAGGAGAGAACATACAGCAAGCAAAAAATAAGCACAGCAGCATATGAGTTAAGTAAAAATGTATCTAACTGGCCTGCTGACCACAGCCACATACTGAAGCCATGGAGATCTTTACATAAAGTAACTTCAGTTAACATCACATCAGACCCACCTAATACTATTTTAACTGCTTTCAGTTTCAACAGTGTGTAACCGGATAAAGAGTGGATCTTAGCAGTAAGGTCTCCAGACACAAGAATTCATTCTCCTTAACACCACAACACTTACATAAAAAGACTTTGAACTAGACCCTAAGCCCTCTCAAGCTGCTTGCTCTGCGCCTGTGTATTTAGCATGTCATCAACACAATGAGCCAATAAATTGCTGCCCCTTCCTTCCATGTTTTGTTTTTCAAGGCTTCATTGTATTTTATTTCAGTTTATTTAAGCAAGATTTCTATCGCTGCTGGTACAGAAACAGGCAAATCTTGTTATCTTTGCAAATATTAAAAAAACCTCTGAAAATCCATCTATGTATATTAATTGCTCTGACCTTACAATTCAAAACTCGTTTGCTCACTCTAATCAGCAACCACCAATCAATAAGCCTTTAAACCTTGACAAGTTATGGAAATTAATGACATCGGGAGCAGCACTTTTTACATATTCAGTTTTTTCCTGACCCTCTGAGAGCAGCGATACAGCCAGGCAAAAACATCACTCGCAAAACTATTCCTGAGTCTGCAGCGCATTCCTGAACACGCGCCCGGTACGGAAACCCTTCACACCGGGGGAAAAAATACTTCACGTTATGAAAAAGCTGGAGGCTCATCACTGCTCGTCACGGGCACTTCCAGCAACCCCGCAGACACCCTATTTAAGAATGGATCTGACAATAGCGCACAAACATTTTTTTTGCTTCGGCTGCTCAGGTTCTGGTGTGTACCCAGGGTCAGCAGGAACTGTTTTGACAGACATTCTCCTCTTGCATATGCTTTCTGAATCACCCCAGAAATTTAATAGACATGTGACTAATTTTCCCAACCAGCTGCTTACAAGGATTATTGCTTTCATGGGTCATTAGACACGTTCCTGCCCTTTTTCATTGTTTCTGCTGCAGACTGAGGACGCTCATTCAGCACTTTCACAATAATTTTAAATTTAAGCAGAGCAATGATGGGGGGAAGCAGGTAATTTTAGCACAGAACTTCTCAAAATAGACCGAGGAATTCCAAGACATTTCTTTCTTCCCAAAGCACCATAAGGCAACAGCAAACAAGAGGAGTTGAGTTTGATATAAGGAAAGAGCTTCACCGGAGCTTGGAACTGTTTGCTTCCCTGGTTTTGGGTAAACATCCAAACGTTTGTATGACTAACTGATCCTCATCATCAGATTTGTGTGTAAACTTCCCTATATCAAAACATTTCATCTGCATATATTTCAAAGAGAGGCTTTGGCTGCCTTTTTTTTTTTTTTTTTTTTTTAATTTTCTTCCCTAAGCATAAAAGCAATGGCAAGCAGATTACTTTTATTCTCCAACTGCTTTTCTTCAAGTGGAAAGATAATTAAAATATGGTCAACAATACCTCAAACAGGTGAAAATAGGTAACCTATGTCCAATTACATAAAAAAAAGACTTGCTTATAGTATCAACAACCGTATATAGGACATTCTGCATCAGCTCAGGGCTAATGATTTGGCTGGGCACTTCAAGCAGGAAGAGATGGCAGGTGGCAATGGGACAAAAGAACTTCAGTTTAGCTTTGTTCTTCCCACTCCAAGCTGTGATTATTATTTGGTCCTTTTTAAAAGACAAGGTCCGCATTTTTGAGGTCTGCTCTGTATGAACAGACCAAGCACCTCTCTCTGTAGGAGACTATGGAGAAGGGGCAGGCTTGCCTCCCCTTCCTCATTACAAGCGAGGCTCCCACAACCGCCGTCGCCGCAGACAGCCTGGTGCCCCATCAGCCAGGCCCAAATTCCTGCCCACCCACATGGTGCCCTCACAAACCTCTGCTCCAGGTGCAGGATGTGGGCAAGCTGAGAAGCAGCAAGTTTCACTGTGGAAGTCTCAAAATGTTACCGAGCCCAGCTATCAAGCCAGCCCCTGCCAGGCAAGGCAGGTAATATCTTAAATTTCCATGACAAATTTAGTGAAAGGACCTTTCAGATCCTTAGGAGAATCCCTCCTGCCTGGCCCCTCTAATCAGTGTAGCCCAACCAGCAGTCCCAGCTCAGGAGCCACCTGTAACAACAGACTGGGAGGAAAAACTACACCACAAAAAAAAGCCACAGGCTCACCTCACCTATCATCCCACCTTAACCAGCTCCCACCAACCCAGGAGCCAAAAGCTAAGAGGACTTTTTCCTGCCACTTTTGTTTAAAAAGTTACTAGTGTCTTGTTGCAAATGGGTACTGTTCCCACAAAGAAAAAAAAAAAAAAATCAAGGATACAAAAATCACTGAATAAAGTTTACAATATTTCTATCAACTTCACCATTTTCACAGAGCTGTCGTTCATAGGTACAGGTAAATGCCAAAGAAAGGTGGAGTGGACCCATATGGACGTAACATTTACAAGTGAAAACATCTGGCAACAGTAGCTTAAGACCGTCAGAGCTGGAGAGAAGACTTTAGCCTGCTTCAGAGCTTTTACTAGCTGGTAAAAACTAACAGGCTTTAAACTGTCTCCTCACTAGAAGTAAATTGCCAGCAGGACTCCAAGAACAGTTAAAAAAAAAAAATCACCTTTTCGTTAAAATGTGTAATAAATGTCTCAGGCAAAACGAATATTAAGCCTCAAAAGAAACAAAATGTGTTTGGGGAAACAGGTAAGAGCCTTTGGGTAAAATAAACAACAAAGAAGCAGAAATTAATTCCCTAACGTAAACTGGAGGAGGAAGAAAAAGGATTTTGCCAGCAGATTCCCATGTTCTGACCTCAGCATGAACTCTAAGTAACCAGGCTGCAATTCCTAACAGCAACAAGAATGGAAAGCGCATAGGAAGATATCGAAGGATCCCAGTCCTTCCCACTTTTTCTAAGTAGTCAAAGCACAAGTCAACTTAAGAAAAACATACATTGCAACTCTTGGTTGCAAATCACCAAAACAGCTCCCTGCAAGCCAAGGTGGAGCAATGCAGGGCAGGGATCTTTATGTGCCTTAGAGCCTCCCGGTCCAATTCCTTCTGTACAGGTTTCTACACAAAATCTATGCTTTGGGGTTGAGCTAAATTATTAGTTCATGGAAAAAACCAACCAAAACACAGTTTGCTTTAGAAGTGCCAAGTACTGAAGAGTCTTATCACATCCCTATGTTAATGATTCCACACCTTAATTAGTTTTAGCATAATTGCCTGTACCTCCCCCAAAAGAAAATGTGTTGGAGACACAAATCCTCAAACTATTTGAGTGTACTTGAATGTGTTGATGTTTTCCAGCTCATGCTGAAATAAGTAACAAAGCCCATCTGCACCTACTGAACGTGTCAGAAAAACTACACAAGACCTCTAGCAAAGTAGGGGTTTAGCCCTCCCGTATCAACTAACGAGCAGGAACCCAAGTTAGTGCTGACAAGCTGGTGTTAGAAGTGACATAAATATTGCAATAAGGTAAAATACTACAGTGTCTAGATTACACTATGAATTTTTATTGAAAGAGTTATTTCTAAACAATAAATTACCCTTTGTCACCAACCTCAGGTTCAACAGGGCACAGACTACTATTTGCTAGCTGAACATCACATGGCTAGTAGCAGACAACCCTCCAGAAAAAGCCAGTAAGTTCATTCTGTTTGGCTGAAAGGAAGTACTTGTGTCTGCTACAGAGGTGTCCAACATTGCCAGAACGTTATTTCTACTTTTCACAAAAACCCAGGTGCACAAATAATTTTAAAAAGGAAAACTGATTTTTATGCTTGAAAGAGCTTCCAGTCTTTGCAACTGCAAAGAAAAATTTCAAGTCTGAAACCAGCACCTTGATCATCAGCACACTGTCATTACCATCATGCTGGGCTTTGACTCGCTCTTAAAATGGTTCAGGTATTTAGCTCTGAACTTGGCATTTGAATCTAGGTGTCGGGAGATGGATGATATGACACTGCATAAGAAACTAAACTATGAATACAGCTTTTATTACCACTATTACTGAATGCAGCTGACCCTTCCCAGAACTGGTTGTGCTGGAAGGGGCAAGCCATGCTGCTTCTCCTCAGGCTTCCCTTACTGAGGTGTGGTCACTCAACTGACCAGGCAGTCAATTTGTTCAAGGAGTTAATTTGGCAGAGAATTTCTCTGCCAGCATAATGGGCATAGCTTTCTGGTAGTTTAGCCATCTCACCCAGCAACACAGGGTCAGGCACTGGCCAGAGGAGTGAGAGGGAGCAGCTCATGTCACTGGTAAATAGATGGCTATTAGATTGGCTCAGCCGCTTTGTAAAGCCTCACCCTCTTGTAAACATAAAAGACAAGAGCTAGAGTTTATCCATCTCAACAGCAGCTGGGGCAGGAAAATGTTCACCATCTACCAGCAACAGACATTCGCAGATGTGAAAAATAGTTCAGTGAGGTAAAGGAAGTAAGAAAAGTAATTTGCCTATCTTTGTCTGGTGAAAGCTCTACTGGCTGCCTACAAAATGAAGGTGTGTTCTTACCGACGAGCAATCTCAAAAGCATCACTTCTACAATCCACTCACGCCCTACCTGCCTGCCTTACTTTTCTTTCTTTTGCCAATGGGAGACAGTTGAAGGCCACAAGAAGGGCAACTCCTCTAAAAGTCACACAGGTCAAGGTCCTTTGGCCATAAGGGTGCACATTTCTGGACATGAACACGTGCTTTTAGAAAGACTGTTTTCAAAAGCAGTCACTATTCCAGGTACACTGGTTCATTGTTACCATTACAGAGATGCATGAAGTGAAGACAGTATTCTCACAGAGCAGGAACTCATCAGCTTTCAACCAGTACCAACACTGAAATGAATGCATTAGCTGGGCACCAAACGATGCAAAATATTTCACTAGATAACCTGCCCTACTCCTCAGTAAAGCTTAGTACAGGTTTTATTCACCACAGAAAAGGTACCATGCGTTCCTTAAGTAATGTTATAAATACTGCACAAATTAACTGCTAGGAAACAGTTGGTTTTAAATAAGTTGCCCCCCTTCCTCTCTCCAACAATATTGGTAGATAAGAAATACAGCAGCTCAAGACAGCAGAATATGAAGAACGCAGGAGGAAATTTACCACCCTTTATTTTGCCTCTTCATGCAAATTGCCTATCTCTGCACTTCAGTAACACCTAGAAACAGCAAGCAGGGCACCGTTCTGCTGAGCCTGTGCTCACATCTGGCAAAAACAGCTCCTGCCCATTGTTCTTCCACCCTAACTCCTGTAATACAGTAGGGTCTTCCAGGTAGTTGGCATTTGCAAAGGATTTCCCCCTTTCTCCCAGAGGAAAACATTAAAAAAATGTGTTGTGAGAAACCATTAAAGATGAATCTTTAGCATCACCAGACGTAAAGACTTCATGGTTCAGTAAAGGCTCAGCAAGAATTTCACCTTTTGTGGTGCATGTCAAGTGTCCAAAACCTAGGAGTGACTAAGTGAGATAATTTACCCTTTTCTGGTTTAGAAGTAATTTCCAAACTGTTGCTTCTTTGGTAAGATTGAACACCAAGCTTAATAATTAAAGAAAGCACCGCAAAAAGAGAAAATTAAGTCATACGCAGGAATATAAAGCTAGCAGCAACAATAAACTCATTTCCTTTGGCCTAGAAGGGGAACAAGCAAGTGAGATGTCAGAAGAGCCAAGTGGTCATGAGCTGCAATTCCACCTCCCATCATTATCAAGCAAAAGACATGAGGATTCACTTTAATAGACAACCAGACCTTCAGTCTTCTTTTAGAAAGGAAAGAAATTTCACCTGGGGCAGGCAGTGATGCTGAGAAAAAATAAATAAAAAATTCTAAGAGCAAAGGCTTGGTAAATAACTAAATCTATTCCGAGACAAAAGAGAGTCAGAAAAAGAGGGTGGGAGAAATAATGACCCTGGAGCTCTTCGCAGTTTTGTGAACCATTTTATGAAGTGGTAATTGAACTGTACACAGCCAGTCAAAAATGTGTAACATGTTTTCTCAAGTGAGATACTGAGAATATTTTCCCTATCACTTTAATAAAGTGAAAGAAAAAACACAAAGAAGTCATACAAGAGAAGCTGCATCGAAGTCACGATGTTCAAAATGAGTGCAATGGCAGACCCAGTATTAAGTGTGCTTCTTGCACAGAATAAAACTGTATTATGTATTATCACAGAATAGATTCAAGCAATGCAAAATGTCACATATGTATTTAAAGATTAGAAGAAAGCTCCGAGCGAACCAATACATTACCTTGTACACTGAGCCTTTCTGATGAGCAGCAGCAGCAAAGCAGAATTTCTATTGCTGTACATGCCAAACAAATTATACTCCTGTAATCTTTTTTCCAGCATATTCTTAAATTCTCCATTGACAGAGGGAAAATACAAGTTAAGGCTTCACTCACTGAACTCAGCATAAACAGAACTTCAGCTTAAAAGCTGCATTACTAATTAGATGCTGGTGGTTTGTTTGTTTGGGGTTTTTTTTCCTCATTTTTATAGGTTAAGACTATTCTCAGGTACTGTGATTATGCCTGATAATCTGTGAAGCTTTTGGGGTTTACAGATGTATCTTACCGTTTCCTACAGCACTTCTTCCTTCCCTGTTTTGTGCCCAACACGTGCAACATGACCGAATACGCAGAACAAGTGAGACACGGACTTAGTCAATGTGCTGCCAAAAGTTCCAGGAGGATGTACATGTTCTGGGGCTATCTCTGTATTTTTAAAGAGACTGCAGTAATCATCGTGTTGGGGGCACAGCAGTAGAAAAATATCATTATAAATTAAAGTCAGTATAGCTACTACTTTTTGACTTCACAAGGTCTGATGGATTAGGTGCTTAAAGGAATTTAGGCTAAGTTACTGCCTAAGCCTTCCCCAAAAGAACTCCCAACAGGCTACACCATGTGGCAATTTTTAACTCCCAAGAAGCTGTTCCGAGATGGATCCAAATCTTCCGTGAAAACACAAAGACAGGAGTTACAACAGTCACAGACACCTTCATTTCTTTTTCTATATACACACTTGTATTAAACTAATCTCTAAGACCACAGTGAAAAACTGAATTTAAAAAGTGAAATAGAGAAGAACTTCTAAGTGTATATTCATATATCCAACAGGAAGGGAAGTTTACTAAACATTCCTAAGCAACACTGAACTACTGAAACCAAGCGCACCTACCCCAAGCTAAATGACACAGTATGAGCAGAGTATGCCTTACTCAGCAATTTAGGTTTTTCTTCATAAAGATTTCTAAGGACAACATGTATCTTAATGTTTGAGGCTTCCTTAAATATTAAGGAAAACTAAGGAGCAGGTTTAGCCAGCTATACAAGTGCAGAGCTCAGGGCACACATGCGGTTTTGATGAAGTAGAGAAAGAGAGGCAAGAGCCACCAACCCCACTGTTAGCATTGGTGAGGGGGAGGCAAAGGACAGGGCACTGCCTAAGTTCACATCACAGAATTGTGATTTCAGCCGAGTGGCTTCTCACTGTGCAACAGGGTTGTCTGCCGTGAGGTCAGCTGGGCTGCCCTGCAAAGCCTCTGAGCTCAGAATGATCTTATTTCTGTACGTTTGGTACGTTGAGAGCTTCTCCAGGGCTCAGGTGGTGTGCACTCATTGCAATCCCTGGTTATTAATTCACATTAGAGAGCACTGCACAACAGATGCTACTTTCAAGGACCAAAGCAGGGCAGTTGGTTATTTGGGGGGAAACACTGGGGGCCGTTGAGCACTCTTGTTTGAGCAACAGTCCCTCCCCACCCCCTCCACAACTGAAAAGTCAAGAAAGTAAAAGCAAACACTGAGCAAGGTTACGGGTTTCCAATTTGCTTATGCTTCTAGTTACTCATTAATTTTCACACATATTAACCAAACAATAACAGAGACACAGAAACTGGGCTGTTTCCTACTCCCCACCAAGAAGCAAATGGAAGGTTTAGAACAACCAGAATTGCTCAGAAGAGATGCATCCTTCCACGGGCAACATCAGTACAGCCCAACTCTGGCTGAAAACTCAATGGTGGATCCTTATTATGGCCACAGAGTCAGCAAACACAGTCCCTGAGCCAAAGTTTTATGTGAAAATTCCCATTCTCTCAGATAGCCAGATAAAACACATCAAGTGATGCCCAGAAAAAAAGAAAACTTAAGAAAATCAAGTATGTTTGATCAGCCATTCTAAGAACTTCATAGCCAAAGTTCCTGACGTCTTCTTGAGAAGACGGATTACAAAAAAACCCCAGCCCAATCCAAGAAATCCATATACCCCACAAAACACCAGTTAGCTGCAATCTCAAGCACCTGACCTATGAAATTATTGTTGTCTGTTTGCAATGCAATCCACTACATCCAAAGCAAGACCTCAAAAGCATGTTTAAGGGGTACCACACCAATGCATAGATTTTGATAGATACAGATTTGACTCCAGCAGCTCTCAGGATTTCAGTTTGCCCTAGGCAGTATACGAGGCTCTAGCAACAGCTCAGGAGAGACTGTGAGCAGTCCCACAGATAAAAAAAAACAGCTAATGGAGAAGAGCAGCCGTACTGTGAGGTGCTCCTGACATGAGGGAGCAAAGGAGTAGGTGCTACTCCTCCTCCACAAAGACACCAAGCTGGTGCAGGGGAAGCACCCACCTGAGAAAGACGCCAGCATCCCTACAACTACGATCAAGCAAAATCAGAGCAGGTGCTAGAAGTTCTCTCCCCCATAAAAGGGCTTTCTTTCCATCAGCAATGAAAGATGAACAAACCCAAGACCATGAAGCACAAACCCCCCCCTGTTGTGACCCCTAAAATGATGCACAGTCTACAAAAGACAAACTAAAATGGACAGAGCAATGGACCTTTCACTCCCCTTAATTCAATTCTCCCCTTTAAGTCAGTGCGCTGTTATTACCCTAGCAATGAGGCTAACACTGACGTTTTTCAGCTTGATGGTAAAAATCATGTAGTGTCCATCCATCTCCAATAATAGCAATATTGAGACAATGAACTCTATTGAGGCATCTAATAAGGCAGATAGTCATTTGCATAGTACATTTTCTGTGACTCTCTGTAATACAACATCTCAAAGACTCAATTCAGACTATTCTCCTTTCCCACAGACATTTTAAAAAAAGGATTCTTTTACTAGAAAAAGAAACAATGACTCCTCCCATAACAGGAGAAAGCAAAAGATAGGATTTTCCTGCCTATGATGGGTGCATACTTTTGTCTGTGGATTTCTATTTGGTCAGGCTTGCTTTTTCTCTCTCTTTAATTCTGTGTGCTTTTCCTCTCCATTGTGGATTGAATGCTCAGAAATATCTCTCTGATTTTGTTCTAACAGGCTTCTGAGCAGGAAGCACTTTGGGATCCCCACTCATCAGCACAGGTAAATTTCATCTTTAATTCCTGCGCCACATTTTCATTCATCTCTCCACATACTCCTCTCCTACGTGACTCACTGAATTACTACTTGCTGGACATACTGGGACATATGATGGTTCTGTAGATGCACTACCTGCTCATGAATCCTAAGGTTTAGGATGAGCTCTGCAAGGTAGTACTTGTGTAAACCTGACAAATCATTTCCTCTCTCACAGACTGTAATGGCTGTGATGACAACGTACATGCATAAAGTGTTCACTGTGCCTCAAAGTTCTGCTTACATAACACCGCCAAGTACTACAGTACAGAGGCAGCAATGATTACATCCTTCCTCTTCACAAGCCTTCTCCTTTCTGCTCTTTCAGTAAACAATGCTAGACTTTGTCAGTGTTTCATTTTGCACAAGGAAGCATATATATTATTCCTGGAAGTAACTAAGCTACTTCTATGGGAAGGGCACACACACACGAAACACCACTCAATCCAGTACACTGAAACAGCTCATGCTGCTCTGCCCGCTGTCCTTCAGCCTAGTCACAAGCAAGATCCAGGAGATTCTACTTAATCTTCCATCTCATTTCCTCTGCCAGAGCCCACAAAAGGAACAGCGGAGAGAGCACATATCCATAACTCATCACCCCAACTACCAACTGGTGACACAAACATTAATCCACCTTTGGCCGTGAACACAAGCTCTCTGCAGCCACCCCTGGCCAGGGTGCAGAGGAGACAGCCACTGAGCTACCACCAGGAAGCCCTGGGACACTCCCCTGCCTCGTCCCACAAAGTGACACTCCTCAGATAGGTCAGGCACGAGAGTCTTCCCGCAGCAGACCGAGCTGTAGCGCTGCTCTTCGGTTAACCATGGGTAACTGGGTGTCAGGCCCCTCTGAAAACGAAACTAGACAGCATTTCTGGCAAGTCAGAGAAGGTCAGCGGAAAAGGAGAAAAAGCTGCTGCACAACAGCCCCAGTGAGGGACAGCGTTGCACTCTTTGTCCAAGCTTCTGATGTTATCAGATTATGCCACAGCGTTAACATTGTTTATGGCCCTATTTTGTGTCTGTGAATCACCCACTCTCAGAAACTCTTCCTCCGCCCCAGTTTATAAATAGCACCACATACAGAACGGAGTTTGTGAAGCAAAGGAGACTTGCCGAAACAAAATAATGTATATCCAGCTCACAAAAATCTTTCAGAAGCCTTTCTCATTTATTTATAGTGCTGGCTAGCCAGGCAAATTCCCACATTTTATAAACCCTGCAGGTCACTATCTCCATTGTTCATTCACAGACAATACTGCTAATGAAAAAAAAAAAAAAAAATCTATTTATATATTCCTCCAGTTACAACTGAATTTATTCCCCAGCACGACTTCTTTGCACATGCACTTTAAAAAGAAAGATTTTAAAATAAGTAATGTATTGTTCCTGTTTGAACACAACATACACCTAGACGTGATAAGATATTATGACATCATTTCTGTATCTGGAGACATTCAGACTTTGCAACCAACATCCTGGAGCTCTATCAGTACCAGGTAAGTCATTTTCTACTATGTCATAGCAGACTGTGACTTAAATTTCCATAGGCTGTATTTTCATAGGAAAATACGTTCTTGGTTGCAAGCATAAAACTCATCAAGGGTTTTTTTAATTTCCTCTTTTCCCCAGGAACCATTTACTTGCAGTAGCAAGTTCACAGCGATATCATCCTGATAACAAAGCAGACAAAGGGATATGTGACCAAAAGCTTTAGCGATCAGTTTTCCTGGAGCCCAACTGCACATGACACTTTGCTGAGCCCACACATAACCATCCTTAGCCCCTGGGACCCAAACAAGGACAGGACCTGGGTACTAGAGAAACCCAAACTCGGCATCAAATGGAAAGCAAGATATCAGGCTCTGCTTTGTCAAGGAACAGCCTTCAGTGCTGGTGCTGAATTCATCCCATCTTTCCATTCTCACACTTGGATGTATTTGCAACACATCAACTTGACACCAGAGAAGGATCTGGCCTAGCAAGGGACTGCTGAGCTCACAAACACCCACATCAAACCCACACTACTATCATGTCCCCACCAGTTCCCCAGTCGTGATTACCAGGCAGCCACAGCAACACTAGGGATTCCAGGGCTGGAAGAAGCCCTTGATTTTTCCACCAGTCACAGAGATGTGGGTACACAAAATGCCCGTGGAAAGACAACCTGCTCAGATGGATTTAACAGAAACAGAAGAGCCACTGAAATAACACCGGCGTGTTCTACTGGTAACATTTCTTGTAAAGGGAAAGCATTCAAGAACTTCTCTATTTGATTCACCAATTCTTTTTCCTGCAATTAATCACATGATTATTTGTCAAACTAATGGCTCCTTAACCAGTAAAAGTTCAAACCTGCTACAAGATGACGACTCTTTAAACACAAAGGACAAGTAGAACAACAGACTCAATGCATATTTCAGGAACAGTTAAATGTATTCATACTGTGGCTCTTTTTTGTTATTGTGTAGACTCAACAAAAATCAGCTGTTTATAATCTTAATAAAAAAGGAAAATACCAGTGCCTGGAAAATATCACAGTAAGTCTGGACATCATTTAAGCCAAGTACATGTCTTTTATTTTTATTCTCCTACTGCTTATCTCAATGCACAGTTCCTTTTCCTTTAGCCTCTTTCAAACAATACTTGATGCTAAACAAATAAAACTAAACACCAAAATAAATTATTTCTCCCGAATGGCTTATTTCTTCTCCCCTGTTCTACACTCCTCTGTGTGTGTGTATACACACACACACACACACACACTTCAACTGGCTGAAAGTATTCTATTAGTTGTACAAAAGCTGACTAGTATTAATCATGACTTTCTGGAAGAAAGAGAAAACAAGAGTAGGGTCCTCTTGCAATTAGATAGCAGCACTGAAACACAGAAAGCCCAAGCTACGTGTCATCAGTTCATCACATTACTTCAGACCCCTAAGCTCTGTTCTCCATATTTATGAACAGAAGCTTTCCTGGGGAGCTCAAGGCCTTGATCTTCCATTATCACTCTGAAATAATGACCAAGGCACTTACAGAAGTAATAATTAACCTATCATAATCCCTTTCCATATTACAAACGTTTCCATGTTTGTAATAGCAATCTTTGTTAACACATCTGATCAACACAGAGGGAACTAGGAGATCATAAAACAGGACTGTGACATGGTAACACTGATGGGGATCTCCCACGTAAGTTCTCACTTATGCACACAAAGGGGAAGCAACTGGAAATCAGGGAGGAAAAAGAAATTTAATTAGAGCTGACAGAAAAGTGAAGCATATGGTTCATAGGAATTTTTGCTTTCAATTAAAACACCCTCCTCCTCCTCCTCCTCGGCGAAAAAAATAAATACAAATTAAACCGAACTATTCTGTGACAAGTAAAAAATGCAAAAATTAAGACAAGCATGACAGAAAATTGGGGTAGAAGCTGCACCATCTACCATGTGCAATTACAACCCATGTTCTGCAACAAATGCTGTCACTATAGTGCACAGGCATTTACTCCTCCCCATCACCGCTGCACGTAACCATCCATTTCCCCCACATGACTAAAACCCCTTCCACCCACAAAACTGAAATTTGACTTGAGGTGTGGGCAGAAAAGGAAAGGGGGAGAGAATGGTGTGAAGAACAGGACTGAATTTTAGAAATAGCCATTTTAAAAGAGAAAACATACTCTAAAATTTCACATAGATAAAAATGCTAAAATACGAAAACAGCCATGTTTCAGAAATAACAGGGAACAGTGCAAGAGACGGGGCCGTTAGGGAAGGATGTGCAATCAAAACGACTGAGAAATTGCAATTAGGCAGATACAGAAGATTTAAGGAAACTGGATACATTTGATTTAGAAACAAGTAGATTGGTATGAGAAAGCCACATTTGCATTAAGAATACTCAAAGGTTTTACAGAATGGGTGGAGTATGACAATTATTTGGCCCAGAGAAGGGAGGATCTGGGGAAGGAAGGTTGCAGTGCGAGGCTGCAGCACAGCTCTGCCAGGGCAGCCCCGCTCAGCTGCGCTCGGAGGTTTCACCGAAGCATCGCCATTGTCAGCACTATCACGGAGGATGCCCACGGACACTGGGTACCCCACACCACAGGACTTGGCTGGGGCCCAACGCCTGCAGCAAGATGAGAGGGACAAGTAGGAAGCGCAGTTTTGTATGAAAGGGAGGAAGGCACCGATGCTCTTAAAATCAAGACAAACTACTGAAACGAGAAGACTGGATAGCAACAGCACAGGGTGTAACGGGACATTGCCCACCCAGGGTTTCCTAGCAAGAAACCCTTTTCATTTGCTCATCTTACCCCAAGTGCTTCCATTTGGAGGGAAATTTTTTTAAGACTACATGCCATCATCTGACTAAATACATTTACTTAAGTATGAAACATTGCAGCCAAAAGCTTCAAATCATTGAGAAAGTGAGAATGAGGGAAAAAACAAGTTGCTGTGCCATTACTAAACACCTCAGTGACCTTTTTTCCTTCATATAGTCTGTCAAGAAATGGATTTCCCTAACCCCTTCAGTCCTCCCTTAACTAAGGTAGCCTTTGCTATCACTAGGAAAAACTTGCATACATCAGAAAAACTTAAGATATCAAAATAAAAAGTCCTAATTGACCTGTGCCTATTGGAGGCTTTGCAGAACTGGAGCAGAGAGGAATTAATACAGCGTAAGGGCACTTAGAGAGCAACTAAGCTCAATCAAGCACAGAAAGATGCTCTGTAAGCAACCCTAACCATCCAACCTTCCTATACAATGGAAGGAGAGGGAACCTCGGTAGTATGAGGAAAAATTAGGTGAAATAACCAGAAGCCACATGTAATGAAGGTGCATGGGAAGGCAGGGAAAGGGGAGCAGGAAGCCGAGCAGGACAGAACAGCAGGAGGTAGAGGCTCTACCAGCCAGGGGTGCTTTGCCACTGCACCCAAGTGTGGCAGGCCCTGCAATGACTGGTACCCAGGCTCAACCCAGGGTTGGGATCACCAGCCACATCTGCAGAAATAAGGTAGGTCAACGGTCAAACCAGGAAACTGATCCTACGGGACAGCATCTAGGTCAGCAGGGCACCCAGTGGGTCACCCTCCCAGGCACTCACTCAGCTGCAACGCTCTCACAAACCAGTTGGACAGGCTCTCACCTCAGCTGGAAAGCTGCTCCAAAACCAAAGCTATGGACACACACTTCTTGGCAAGGCTGTACAGGGGCAGCTGCACAGAGATATTCTCCATCTTCATCACAAAATGCCTCCAGGCAAGCCGAAGCTTCTCTAGCAGCTCCTTCTGATGAAGGGGCTGGCACTGAGCAAAGGCAGCTCAACATGGTGAGGGGCAGCTTTAATTCCCAGGCTTCTCAGCTTTCCAGAGATGGGTTTGCAGCCACAGAAAAGTTCCTTAAATACAGGCTGTGTGTTTGCACATACACATGCTTAAAATAGTGTAAGTGCAGGCATTTCAGCACGGAGACTGCCCTCCTATGCATTTCCACAGCAAGCAGCTAGGTAACCCCACTCTCGACACAGGGAGCTTTCAGCAACACCCTGAAGTGTGTACATATAAGCAAAGAGTCATACCTATCATATCCTCCCCTCAATAGTGGTAACCTTAAAGACTGGAGACTCTGCTACTGTGTAGTGCAGCAGATGAATCAGAGAGGTCTGCACCTTAAACTCTGTGGTGATTGTGGGTTTGACCATCAGCAGACGCCGATTATCACCAGCTCACTGTAAGCAGCATACAGCTGGTAACCTCACATAGCAAGAGCCTGCAAGTTCAACACTTGCTGTCTAGAAATGCCTTCTATTGCTCTTAAGTGGTATCCAAATTACAGGGGATAGTGTCATATTATTCCAGCTGCCAAGTGTGTAAAGGTCGGGGCCGGGGGGGGGTAAATTTACCTCTCATTTCAGGAAGGGATGTCTCATCCCATCATCCCAACAGGATCTAATTAAAAAGGAGGATGCGGACTGGTCAGTTTTATTTCAGAGATGAATACAGTTCAGCTTGATGAAATGAAACAGCACATACTTGGGCACTGCTTCAGCAGCTGATACATGCTGTTAACAGCCTGCAGCAGTCTTGCTCCTCATGTACACTCTGTGTTTACTCATCATCCTCCCCCTCAACCTACTACTTCCTTTTCTTTAGAAACTTGTCTTTGCTTTTAGTTTTGCAGAGATGGACACGATGAAAGAGCACTTACACCCCAAACTCAATTGTCTCTCGTACACTTGCTTTTCCGTGTCCTCCTCAACTGTACCCACAGTTCTCATCGAGCTCTCTTCATTAAAGCAGGGATAGCAACATCTCAAATTAGGAGTCCTCCAAACACCACCCAATACATACAAACCACAGACAGCCTACAGGACAAGTCACCACACTATGGGACATCCAGAAACAAACCGTGGGTTTTTCTGCCTCAGCAAAAAGCAGCAGTTGCTGCACAATCAAAGGCAACAACTGGGTTTGTTTCAATTACGCACAATAGACACAGTCTGGAGCTCCAACTGCCCAGCAGACCTTTTATTAGCATACTGATTTTTGCACCATTTCAATATATGGGTGTTAGCTTTAGCCCTGATTTCTCAACAGGATCTGCAGAGCCATGCACCATCCCTTCACGGGGCTGGAGGTACAGTTTGTTCCCTAGCATCCCAGTCCCTCTTGCTGCCCCCACTTGCTCCGAGTAGCTGTTTCACAACTCGGACTTGCTCCACGACACACCAAGCATCCAGTATGAAATCCATGTCCCTCTGAATGCCTGCCAAGGTTTTGTACTACCTCGGTCACAATCCTGCCCCTTTCCTCAAGCACTTGAGTGGTTTACCACAGGCTGCCCTCTGTCTAGAGGTGAATGTCTATCTCACAGCATAAGAAACTCTTCCCCATCTGTGCCTGATGTAAGGAAAGCCTTTCCTTGCTACAAACCCACCAAGAATTAACCAATTCACTTAGTGAAGAAAGGGACAAGACCCTACAACTCAGCTTTTGTCTGATTTATAACCCATTCATGGCCAAAAAGGAATACTGTATTCACAACATACAGGAAGTTGTGCAAGGGAAGCTTTCTTCTCCTACAGCTCTCATTTCTGACACACTTTGGGAGCAGGAGACAGATGTGGTGGGGCACTATGTTGACTTTCTCAGTTGCCAGGTGCATATAGGAAGATTTCTTTTTTTGAAGTCATTGCAGAGGTCCTAACCCCATCAAGGTTCCTTAGTACTAGCCATGTACAAATGCAAAGTCCCATGGCATTTACAATCTCTAAGTCATGAAAACAATGGGTGCAACAAGGGGAAGGGAAGTGTGAAGAGAAGAGATGAGGGGTCGCAGTTCCGGTGTCATCAGCACAACCTACTACAAGTCCTAAAACTTCTCCAGTCATAATCATCAAATCCCTAGCAGGGTTTCAGAAGTCCTACAGACTCCCTGGAAGATGGAGCAGCAAACATCTGACTTCAGGAGAGCATAAAGCACGAGGTGTTTGCTCAGAAGGGAAGCTGAAATTTGGCAGTACCTTATCTCCTACCTTTTACATGTATTTCTACAGGAGGAGAAAAAATGTCTAGCTGACCAATTTTCACTGCAAATCTCAGGTTAACATAGTTGGAATTAACTTTGGTGGAATCTGAAGACACTTGTGACAAATACCACATGTAACAATGACTCTGAATAAATGTCTGCACATGAGAGAGACATCTGTTTTCTTTTCCACCTTTCCCCTTTCCCCCCCAGAAGAAAGCATAAGCAACTAGGGTAGTCAATTTAGAGGAACAGATTCACAGAGGACTAACATCATCTCCAGTAACTGGTCTTTGACATTGCAAATTACTATTCCTACCTCAAAAAGGAGCTGGAAAATAAATAAAAAGTAGCAGTTGTCATGAATAGCCTTAAGCTTCAGCACAGGAAGAATCACTGCACACACTGCTTACAAGTCAAATCACAAATGCACGCACAGAATCTTGCCCACAAGCGTAACCTCTGGGGCACAGCAAAGGTTATCAAAAATGACCTTGTTGGCAACAGCACAGCAAGCAGGCAATGGGTTTGCAAGGACAGAGCAGGGGCTGCTCTGTGAACCACCCAGGACTGCTGCTGGAGAAAGAGCAGTCCCTTCCTGCAAGTCAACACACAAAACAGCGCACACAGATGAGAAAGAGTGACAAGAGTTTCTCTGTAAGCTGCTCAAACTTTCAGAAATTTTGAAGAGAACTATTTTATTTGCACATCTTAGATGAAGTCCTGACCAGTTTCATCATCAAGAGAACTAGGCTCCATTACTGGGCAAGGAGAAGAGGGAAAAGCACGCTCTGCAGTAAACCTTTAGCAGCTCTGTCCGCCTGCTCACCCCTCCTGCAGCGCTGTTCTTCACACACAGAACCAAGAAACAGCTGAACAGATACATTTAGAAGTATGAGGACTGAGTCAGAAGACAATAGTTAAATACCAGTTAAACCACATACCATAGGTCTGTCTTGTAGTACTGGGAAATGAGTACAGCTTATGGCTGTTCCAGATATTGCATCCACCTGGAAATATTTGCTGCTGGCTAGAGCTCAGCACATACACTCTCACTTAGCAGTGTCAGTACTTTGCAAAGTATTTCAGACAAGAACAAAAAAGAAAGTTAGCTTAATACAGAAAACAATAAACTAATTTTATGTTTTAATCATCAAAAGCATATAATGTCTGTTTGGGGGGACTTTTAAATTTTTTTAAGCATGTTATATGATTATAAAATGTATAAATAAAATTATTATAAGGATACAGGTGCTTTTTTCAAGCCTTTTAAGCTTTCAATTTCACAACTATAGTGCACTAATTATTAGCTGCTTCAAGGTGGATCTTTTACTGGAAGCGTGTAGCAGAGACCAGAAATTACAATGTCAGAGGGGAATAGGACACACACTCCCAGTAAAAGCACAGGCACAAATACACCTACACTACACCATCTCAATCCATATTAAAAGATGCATTGCATTGAGCCATATGCGTTTTAGATCAACTCCCTTTCAGCAATAATGAAAAATTCTGACAGCTGGGGAAAGAGACAAGAAGTTAAACCTGCACTGACTGACATGATGCTGGTGGACACTGAACATTAAAGTCTTACAAAGAAACAGCTAAACACTTAGATTATATTTAATCTGTAACTGTTAAGCTGGAAAAGATGCCCACCTCCAAAGGCATTCAATACATGAAATATTTTTTTATTATTTGCTACTGTTAGATGGGTAGATTTTTTTTTTTTAATTTATAACTATCTCCCAGAAATTTTAACATCTCCAAATGCAAGTCCTTGACAAGTGGCAGACAAAGGAAAGTTTTCTTTCCTTTAACAGGGACAATGGAGAATATTGTTGAGATCTATTATATACATACAATTACCTGCATTGTTATGGAGATTAAAGAACAAAGGGCCAACAGATCTAATTCCAAATCTTACAGCACTGTCCTTTCCCATAATTATGTATTAAAATTGGATTTGAGTGCATACATTCACAATACCACTATCTACAAATGCTTCACATGTACTTAGATAGTTCCAATTATTCTAATTGGATGCAGCGATACATTTAATTTATCATTGATCATTCAAGTGAACACATTCAGTTTAATAATTTTTTAAATTAAATAGTTTTTTTTTTCCTCCATCTCAAATATTTCTAGAAATAGCATTTTGAACTGCAGAGAGATACTGGGGGGAGGGAAGAAAGTATTTTCATTCTGCAGATGTTAATGCCACCCCTTTATCTCATATGAGAGTATGTCAGCGTCCTTTCTTCAGCTGTCAGCTACAACCTCTGTTGGAAACTAGAGTTTAAAACACCAGGCCTGTCTCTGCGGCATCCACAGCACGCCAGCTAAAGAGGCCAGATTCTGACCTCAGAGCTGGGCTGCTTATTTCTCCCTAGCGCCCAGCTGCACAGAACTAGACCCTAGAGGCAAATTCCCCTCAAAGAATTATGCAAACTGAACCAAAGATAATGAACTTCCCCAAAGAAAGAACTTTTCTTTTTGCCTTTTTGGTTTTGTGTTTCTTTTTTTGTTTGTTTTATTTTTGTTGAAGATACATTTTTACCAAGACTATGGGAACGAAGCTGGCTACATTTCTTCTATTCCTCCTTTACAATAAAAAGTATAAATCCAAATAAGGTGAAACCATCAAAGACTTCAGCTAACCAGGCACAGCCTACATTGCAAAAACTAACTGCATCAGAATTGACCAGAACAAGTATGTTTTACTGGTATTGAACTCCAAGCCCAGTGGCCCAGTGGCCGATCCCACAAGGAGACTGAAAGAAAAGCATAATTCACGTATCAGGAAAGCCATGAACTGTCAATTCCCCAATTCCAAATTTGGTTATAAATGGGTGATTATAATATCTGCAGCATCAAGAAATCATTAGAATTCCCATATCTGCTCTCACTGGAGAAAAATAAAGAGAACAAAACTTGATGACTTAAAAACACCCTACTTATTTATCACCACTCATTTCATTTTCCCCTCAGTTTGAGGCAAGTATATTAAAGTTCCTGCAGAATCAGAGAAAATGACTGAACATGATCACAAAAGGAGGAAACCCCTAAACTTCCTCATTAACATAACACAATTTTGCATATGTAAATTTGATGCCAGGCACAGGCACACATTTTTTCCCCTTTGCACTGGTTTTCATAACAAGTCACATACTAATGCTTGAGAAGGGCACAGAAACCACACCTCGTGTTGTAACAAAAGCACCAGCAAGGCTGAGTCAATCTCTCTCGACAGTCCCATGCTGCTGCTTTCCACTGCAGTGAAATTACTGACTTGCATTTCTTTCACCCGCATCCCAGCAGGTAAGGGTGGAAGCCCTCCTCTTTCCTTTGACCTCTTGAGTCAAAACTCAAGTTGGCGTCAGAGAGAGGTTGCTTGCCCCAAATCCCTGCCAGCACAGACCACTGGTCCCGGTTCCAAACGGGGACATTCTTCCTGTTTAAAATGTCACTAGCAGTGGAGGTGTCTTCTGTTTTCACCTGGGTGCTACTGACTATTCTAGCATCCTCCCTGCCCTTTACACTCCAAAATACACAGGCCATCCTGCACAAAGACAAGCAGCAGAGCAAGTTTAGCCAAGTAAAGGCAGGGATGTGACCTCTTTTACTATGAATTCAGACAGTAACTAACAAGTCATCTGTCCCCAAGCTGGTACAGGCCACAGCCAGATGAAACTAACTAAATGAACTCTCACAATTTTCCCCCTTTGCTACTCTACATCACGACATCTTCAGCAAAATTAAGTTCAAAGTTTCAAGGGGATGCTCTTGTAACCGGTTGATTTTGCTGCTTCAGGCATGAGGAAACCCTGTCAGCCAAACGAAGCAACCTCCACTATCTGCAGGGACCACTGACACCGCAGGCACAACAGGCACTGGAGGGAGGTGGCAGGAAGCTTTCAGAGTCTGATATCAGGGATGAGCCAGTGCCTTGCTGCATATGCAGGCTGGCCTGCCCCAGAACAAAGCTGTATCTTTCCCTGGCCACAGCCCTTGCAGTGCACCCCCCGCCCCACAAGACAATATGGCACTCCTGAGACAGCTCTCATCTGGGCACCCCCTGCCCTTTGCATGCCTCTCTCCTTATTTCCAGGGACAGAGGGGGTAGAAATTGTAATTTGAAAAGGAGGAGTCCAAAGCAGGTATGTAGAAATAGACTTGTCAGCAGTGACCTGTTCATGGGTGTATATAAGAAAATAAACAAGGAACCTTATTTAAAATGCTCTAACTTAACAGTGCCAACAAGGAAATAATGAGAGAAAGTCTGAGCTCCACCATAACGGGGAATGCAGGAACAGAACAACTAGTGTTCCTGTGAGAAAACACCCTCCAGAGCCATTTCCCACTGCAGAGAAGAACCATCAGCAAGCGAAGCAAGACACATAAGATCATAACCTTGGCCTGGAGTCTTCAGAGAGATATGCAGTGTCTCTTACGTTACCACCCATCTACCAAGATGTCTTAAACCCATGAATGATTCATCTTGATACACTTCACTTAAAACAAAAAACACCAAACAAAACACAAAACAAACAAACAAACCCCACCCACAAAACAACCCAGTTAACTAGTAGAAGCAGAGGCTTTAAAATATGCATTTAAGCCTGTCAGAACATGTCAAGCTACAATCCCAAATGACCAGAGACAGGCTGGGCTTCTACAAAGCTCATTTGCACAAATATCACCACTCTTTATGGAGCACACTCCCACTCAGGCTTGGTTCAACACAACTCCTTGCAAGCTGGCAGACAAAAAACCCAAACTATCAAAATATTGCCAAAAGGAAGAAAGGAATTAATTTGATAATGCACCTAATCACAGGACCATCTGTGTTTTAGATACAAACTGTAAAATCCTAAGGAAAAGCTTCCAGGCACTGAAGTCCCTCCTCTCACCTCAGCTGTGACAGGAGAGAAGGCTCCAGCACCTTTGCGCTCATTAGAGACCCACCCACAGAGCAAGGACCAGTTGTCACCCTCGCCCTCCTGCAAACACTACAGCCTCCAACACAATACACTAAGAGACTGCATCTGCTTACCAGGCTACAACAGACAGACTAATTTACAGTAAAGCTCGAGACCTGATGTTGAAATCTTTACTTCATGATTTTGTAGTCTCAGAAGCAGAAATTGCTTACCCTTCAGTGGGGGAAATAAGAATGAATTTCATGCAAATAACTCTTTACACTCAATCCCTGGCCCGTACGGTGCACAGTACATAGATGGAGTTCTCCTGCACACCACAAAGCCAAACCAATCAGACGAAAACTCATGAAGCCTTTCCAATAAGGAAAACACCCAACCCAACATTTAATAGAAACCCACGTTCTAAAGCCTGAAGTAGAAGCCCAGATGCAGTACACAACAAAACTTCTGCATGCACTAGGAATTCACCAATGACACACAAGACAGTTCTTCTACTCCTTTAGACTGGCTAAAACTGTACCAAAAAAAATTAGAAAAAGTCAGAGGTCTACCAAACAAATGGGAGGTACAAGAAGAACAGGAAAAAGGAAACCAAGAACAAGCAGATAGGCATCACTGGAGAGAATGGGATTTCTAGGCATTGGCTAGGAGAGCTTAAAGGTAAACCTTCCAGTGGCCCTTTGCTCCCCAAAGGGGAGCTCATATCAAACACAGCCCTTAACCCTCTCCCCTACATATACCAACCAGGTTTGAAGCACATAAAGCCAAGATCAGTTGCAGACTCAACAAGTCAGGTACCACAGCAGACATCAACATCCCTCCTTCCTTCACTGTAGCTGCAGGCTCAATTTCCTCCACTCCCAGACACAGTTAAAAGCACAGTTTCCTTGTCTTCCATTACATCTCTACAGGTGGAGAAAGCTTTCATATGTGACCCAATGCGTCTCAGACAAATCACAGAAGGGGAAAAAGGGTGACAGTTGTATTGTGTGGTTTCTAATACCAAGGGATTCTTCCAATTCCTTGGTGATGGCAGGAAAACAACCTTAACTACGTTCACAGACACACCAAATACCAACAGCATTTACAGAAAGATAGAGACGTGACTCTGTGCTGTCTTGCCTGTGCCACTGAATGCACAGGAGTGGCACAGAAGATAACTAAACGAGGCCACAGGTTTATCAATCCAGCTCTGGTTGGACCACATATCCATTCTTTGCTGGATTACAGAAATACCTTTCCCACTTAATTTTGGATTTTCTCATGGAATTTTGAATTAATAGCCCCAGGAGGCCTGTTTACGTGCAGATACATTTGGGAACAGCTGGAGAGCACTTAGAGAAAAGCCTCAGCACAGCCTTCCAAAGCTGTGCATCTGGTTTGTTCTTCTCTTCCTACACATATTAGCACACACTTACTTAGTTGTCTTTTGCCCCTCACAATTGAAGGCATCCCCTTCAAAGTCATCTCACGATGAAAGTTAGATTTCCTACTGATGGCTCCATTTAAGGCAAGGTTCTATTTCACTCTCCCCTTCCTATATAGCACTAGACTGTTAAGAGAAAATTCAACTAGCTCCTCCTACACTTCCAGCGACCTTTTATGATGCTTGAGGTAGTATTTACATTCAAATTTTGGACTCAAAAGCAGTCACACCAGGCTAACAGCCAGATGTGCAGCCACTGCCTGCTTTAATAGCTTTTCTCTCCTTTGCTCTTATCAGGAATCGTATTTCCAGCATGCAAGCAGAAGACCCAAATAAACATCATGAGACAGGCTTCATACCTACAAACATCAAATTCCCAGCCCCAACTACTCTCTAACATCACTGAAATGCTCACTCTATGATACACTGCAATTCTAATAGGAAGAAGGAAATGCATGAATTAAAATTATATGGATTATGCCCTATATAATAAACGATGAAAGGTTTTAAACCGGTAGCAATTTCTCTGTCATATTTAGAATCTCCAACCAAAAAAAATTTACATGCCATGAAAATCCTCAACAAAGACTCACATGTAGCTCACATAATTGAGGAAGTACTAATAATAGTGTGGCTGTTTGCAGAGACAACATTTCCACTGTGGGCCTGAATTCTGATCTCAAACATGCAGAAGAAGATATTTTTTTGTGCGTGGCTGGCTGGAGACTAAAACTGAAGTACTGGAAACCATCTGAGTGCGCTGCAATGTGCAGTCAGCCTATGTAGCTAAGGAAGCACTATGCACATGCACACCGCACAGAAAACAAAGCATCCATTGAGCAGTGCAGAAGGTGTTCGTGTTGTGTGTGCTTGTAACGAGCACAAAGAAGCCCGTGCATTTAACCTGGGTCGCAGTTTTAAACAAAACCGAAAGCCTTTGCATTTCAGCATCAACGGACAGGCATCACAGAAAAATAACTTGTCCTGGCAGATAAGAAGTGTATTTCTAAGCTCCTCCGACAGAAGCAAACTCAGTTCACAGCCACAGCTTCCCTTTCTGCGTTAAGTCCAGGCTTGCTCAGGTCTCCAGAACAGTGATGCCCCTATCTGCATTTCAAACAGTGGTCATTAAGGGTTTTATCCCAGAAGTGTATTTACAGTAGCAGCAAGGAAGCCTCACATTTCTCAATCTTTACTCATTTAAAAAGCTCTAAATGAGCTATATGTAGGCCTATGCCACAAAGTATTTGCAAAATATTTTTATGTGGTATTGACTTTCCCTTTTTTTTCTTTCTTTCATGTGCTGAAGGTTACCCAGAATAATTTCAGAAACAATAATTTAGAGTGCCATACATGAGAAGAATCAACAAGGACAATTAGCACTGACCAATATGTATCAGGAATTACTGACATACAACTTTCACACATGACAAGTCCACATTTTTAATATAATGGTGCTTCATTTAAACTCTTCAGCTGGAAATTCAGATCAGTAATTAACTTATAATCCTATATAATCGACTTGAACAGTATCAGTAGGAGTTCTATGCATGGAATAAGCTGTAAGAACAAGCTATTAGGTCCACATAAAAGCTCTAAGCACCAAAACAAGCACATGAATACCACAGCTTAAAAGTCCACTGCTCTTGAGCAGTGGATGCTATGTTGTCATATCACTAATATGGTCATTCTCACCAGCTCCCATAAAAAACACACAACAAAGTTTGTGTTTTAACAACTCTTTGTTTTTGAAGAACTCCAGCCTTGCTCACTATGTTGTAATTCATTAAAAATAAGGAAGATGCTTATCCTTGAGTAACAGATGCCACAGAAAGATCATATGCCTGTCACACCACCCAGGAGCTGCCATGACGCGGCCATTCCACAGCTCGGGATGCTCCCCAGCCCCTGCGTGTGTTCAGGCCGACAATGCTGTCTGTGTTAGCAGCACTGTCCCCTTAACGACCCCAAAGTCATCTGAAAGGCAGTGCTGAGGCCAGACCCAGCTGAGAGCCCCTTCCATGCAACACACTGCTTTTCCTCTCATGCACTGGCAGCCGCTGCAGGCAAGGGGTAATAGTTCTTACTGGCAATGCACAAAGTCCTGCCAGCTGCTGTCTTCTTACACCAGCTAAATACCTCCCCAGGTAGTCCCACGCTGTGTCCCTGTACCTGCATACACACTACACCAAGAATGACACTGAGAACTCTGCCTTAACCTGTGCAAAGATCCCACCACAATGAGCAAAAATATCCTCTATTAGAGACAATCCTGATTTTTAGAGGGGAAGACCATGTGAACACTCCTTGGAACAGGCAGCAAGACCGCTGTGCTTAGAACAAGCATTCCCTCCAAGTACAGCTTTATTCTGCATCCTTACTGCTGGCATTAATAGGCTATAAAAACATAACACACTTCCTCACATGAGTTATCCTCCCTGCCTGCCATAAGTGGCCACACTGAAATTTAGTGATTTCAAATGATCAGATGATTCACAGAACCACACCATCAGTGAGGACTCAGTTTTTGTCCTGTTCCTCTAAGGAAAGAGCTCTTAAGGGGCCTTCCTTCTTGTCACTCTCTGTAATCAACCAAGTGCTCCTAATGTTCAAAACTCCACAAGGTGCTGACCAGCACTGATTAAGAGGTCTAGTGAACAGAGACATTCACCAGCATTCACATTCACAGGTACACCTGAAGTCACACCAGACACTGACATAAACTGCAGTCTTCCAAATTTTCAGACTGTGAGCTGAGGAGCTCCACCTAAAATTATGAGCCGCACCAAAATCTGCAGAGCTGATCCGTCCCCTGTAGCACATTGATGGGAGCTCTGACACTCTCAGGGGATGATTGGACCTACCTCGAAGGTCCCAACAGGGAGTCAGTGGGGTTGCACAGCTGGGCCCCAAGATGACAAATGCATAAATGCAACCACATGTAATTGAGGAGAGTATCCAATTTTTTAATTCTTATTTATTATACTAGACACTAATTAAGAACCAGACTTAGAAGAGAAGATCATTACGTTGCAAGATTTCATACCCTGCTTAAGAAGAAAAACTACAAAAAAATAGAGGCCATGGCTGGCAGATCCTCACACAAAGGCTCCTCTGCTTCAAGGAAGAGAGGTCAATGCAAGCCACATGCCCACATAAGGCTCTTGTTGCCTGGGTGAGCCTGCAAGGCTATACTCAAAGACAATCCAGGCCTGCCCTGAGCTTTTCCAAAATGATGGAGTGCTTTGATTCCCAAGTTAGACTTGGCTCTTACTCTGGGGAGATTTTTAAACCCAGGCTTGGTACAACAGCAAACCTCTGCAAGGTACATCACAGTGAGACACAAGCGGAGAAGAAAGCAAAGGTTTACAATAGCCACTAGCTGTAATCACAAGCTGCCACCAATGTAAGGAAAAGGTAGTTTAAAACCTTAAGCAGTCATACAGTTCTGCTCTGCAGCTCTCAGGGTGGGACTGAAACATAGGCCAGGCAGAACTGTCAACACAGATTACTGAGCACTGTGGTCCGTACCAACACACGATCACAGTTCTGTAGCAGAAACCGCTGAGGCAGAGAGGCCAAGCAGGTACATCTGAAAGCAAAAGTTCAGCAAGGCCCAAGATACTAACTAGAGCTCACAGCAGTCATGAAGTGTTCCTAGGGGAACACCATGAAGCTATCAGCTGAGAGCGGCACAGGCTGAAACTCTATGGCAGCATGCAATGAGCGGGTCACCTGGCAAAGGATTTTATTTACATCTCTGAAAGGTGTTCTTGGAAGCACATCCTGCAGCACATTCAGGCACCGAGGGAGTCTTGAAACCACCCACAGGGTGCTGGCAGAGGCCTGCTACTGCCCTGCACTGCCCGCTCTGCTCCCTCCGCACCACAGCAGGATTTTCCCGTGAAAACTCCACACGGCTCCTCCAGCTGGTGATGTGCAAACAACGTATTACTAATTAACCAGCAGCGACACGACGAGGGCAGGCTACAATACTCACTGGGGAGGCAGGAGCCGTCCCTGCTCTAGCTCAGGGAGCGTTTAGCGAGGTAAACAACCGGGGCTGCCCCACGACCGATAGGAACCACGCGGCTGTAGCACCGGTCAGACCCCCGCCGGGGCCGGTCGGCTGTCGCGCCCCGAGCTGAAGCCGGGCGGGGCTCAGACCCCGCAGGGCGGGCGAAGCGCTCCAGGGGAGGCCGCGGCCCCGGGACTCCCGCCGGCGGCCCGGACCCAGGTGAGCACCGCCTCGGTCGGGCCACGCCACAGCCCCCCCCAGCCCGGCCCCCCCAGCCTGCCCTTACCCTCCCCGTGCGGAACCGGCACGGCCGCTACGGGACAAAGCAGGAGCCCCGGCCGCACACCTGCGCCGCCGGCCGCACGGCTCCCCGCGGAGCGGATCGAACGCAGCTGCCGGCGGGGGCAGGTGCGGCGGGCAGCGGCCGCAGCACAGCACGGCACGGCACAACCCCCCCCCCCGCCCGCCTTCCGCTGCAGTCTCACCTCGGCCGACAGCAGCAGGACGAGGCAGGGCAGGGACAGCAGCAACAGCCTCCTCATGGTGGCGAAGAACGCTCCCCGCTGCGCGCACGGCCGCTCAGCCCGATGCCGCCTCCCCCGGAGACATGGCCGGGCTGCGCGCCCCGCACCGCCCGGCGTCCCACCCTCCGCCGCCTGGCCCTCCTGCCGCTCCCTCTAGCGCTCCTTCCCTGCAAGGGCGGGTGACTGGGGCCGCCGCCGCGGGGGAAGCCCTGCGCGGGGCGGAGTGAGGGGGCGAGCGGGACAGCAGCTGCCGGAGGGGAGGGGAGGGGAAGAGAAAGAGAAGGGCCGGGCCCGGCCAGTCACCTCCCTCTGCTGCTGCTCATCGCCGCCTCTCCACCACCTCCTTGCCCAGGGCTTAAATGGCCGTCTTGCAGCGGGTGTGGGGGGGGTACTGCGGCTGGTGCTTCCCCCGCCTTCCCGGCATCTGACATCGCCCCCTGCTCAGCCGCGCCGGGTCGGGCCGGCTGAGGAAGTGGCTCCGTCCGAAAGTTTCCCGGCCTCCGTGCGCACGGCGGGGAAGCGGCGCCGCGGGACGATGCTCGGGGGCGGGCGGTACGCGGAAGGGCCGGTGGTAAAATGACGTGAAGCCCGGATTCGGGGGGTCTCTGCCATCCGCCCCTCTGCTGGAGAAAGGGGAATGCTGCGGCGGCCCCGGCTTCATACGCTATCTGGCCCCCTACCCCACTGGGGCCGTGAGTGGGTGTCGAGGGCTGCAGAGCTCCGCGGAGGGTATGGGAGCTTTGCCGCAGTGAGTGGCTCTGCTTATTGCACCATTCATCGCCCCCAGGCAGTCCCCTCAAACGTCCCGTCCCTATCCAGGCACTGTTTTGGACGTATTTTATCCATGTCATCAACAATGTGACATCATCCAACGCAATCACTTTTACAACCTTAACTCGTTTCACTGGCTTAATGCTCTGTTTCACATTTCATTCATCTTGGATAAGGGAAAAGGAGAGACAGGGTCAGTACACACAGCGTATCTCTAACTGCAAACACTGGCAGTCTTCATTCTCTCAAAAGCTTTGAGCTCACATGTTTGTAATTTCCCCATCTTTCCTGAGCACTCAAAACATATGCATAGAATTATGGAAGCAACTCTTTCCATGGGAGTTCATGCGAAGACTTATGAGAATAAGGGCATTAGGGTTATTCAGCCCAGAGAAGGCTCCAGGGAGACCTTATTGAGGCCTTTCAGAAAGATGGGGATAGAGTTCTTAACAAAGCCTGTTGTGACAGGACAAGGGGTGATGGTTTTAAACAAAAAGGGAGATTTAGACTGGGTAGAAAGAAGAATTTTTTTTACACTAAGGATGGTGAGACTCTGGCTTAGGTTGCCTGAAGAAGTGATTGATGCCCCATCCCTGGAACCGTTCCAGGAGAGGTTGGATAGGGCTCTGAGCAACCTGCTCTGGTTGCAGATGTCCCTGCTCACTGCAGGGGGGTTGGACTGGATGAGCTTGAAAGGTGTCTTCCAACCCAAACCAGTCTATGATTCTATAAGGACATAGACATATCTTACTGCTCGGGAGGCTGACACTTAGGGCTGGAGTTAGATAAACAGTGTGGGGACATCCCTTCATAGCAGTAAGGTTTGTAGGAAATAGAAAAGTACTTTAAAAAAAAGTCAGTGAGCATTCAAATAAGGAAACAAACACTATAGAAAGCCCATTCATAAAACTGCCTTTCTTACACTTTCCATTCAGTGCAAAACACCTGAGAATTGTTTTCCAGCTGAAGACTCCTCCTAGTAAGCCACACACCTGCCACAAGTCTCACTGGCTGCAGTGCAGTTGTCATGCTGAGATAACTTCTACAGGCCAGAGCCTACCATTTGGAAATCAGAGCTCTGACTCTTAGAAGGAATTCCTTGTTACAAGTCCCCGTGCTGGGCAGAGCCCCACTGGGTCTAAGCTGCCAGCCTGCATCTTCTGGCTAGGCTGGGTTTCACTTGTATCTAAAATGCAATCAGCTACCTTCATGGTGGTAGACAAGTTACACTGCGCAGCTGTGCTTGAGCAATTGTTCTTGGTCATCCTTGGCTCCATCTCAGTGAGAACAACGTGCCTTTTGTAACTGCATGCCTTTCCAGTACAACAACCTAGTAACTAATCCAGTTACCCCTGAAATTCAGTAGGAATCTCACCACTGATTTAAGCAGTAATGGCAGCCAGCCCTGAGGAAGGACACTGAAAAACCAAAATGCACTGAGACAGCAAGAAGTGGGATTCTGACCTGTTCAAATTTATAAGTATCTTCAAGCTGATGTTGCCATCCCCATACTCTGTGTCCCTGGACTCTCAAAGTTCACACATTCTTCTTTCCTTACTAGACCACAAAACCCAGCTCAGAAGCAAGGGTCATTGTACTGCTTACACTGTGTTCATTCCTGGCTCCAGACAGCAACTGGGCAGCAACATCGCTACTACAGGAAGCTAAGCGTCTGTCACCACACCGTGTCTGCCTGGATCTGGCATAGCTGGTGGGGCTTTTCACATACAAGCTACATGGAATCTGTGATTAATTAACTTTCTCATAGAACACTCATGGTAGGGTGCTCACAACTACTTATATGTCAAGTACCCGAACTAAGAGGCCTGTGAGTTCTGAGAGGTTTTTTATTTCTGGAGCATCCAAAATAGCAGAGGACTGCACTGATTTTGCCTGTAGAGATACCTAAGCATAGTACTTCTAGGTCTGTAGTATGAAATTACCTTAATGCATATCTTTAATGATAACTATAATTAGTGCCAGTCGTCAGTACTATTTATACATAGTAGGTTAAGCTGGCACAAAGAGGGCATAGGAGGTTTGCTACTGATTTAGGGTACATCTCTGACTGGCTGTTACCAGACTTAAAGGAAAGGACTAACTCCTTTCCAGAGGCATTTCTTGGGTGCAGGAAGTATGCAATAGCGCTCTGCACATTCGGATGAAATGTTTGTCTCCTCCAGATTGTTTGAAATTCTGGAAGCAATGTTAAAAAAAAAAACCCAAAAAACTTCTGATTAGATTTTGTGAGAGCTCTGAGCCCCTGCTCTTTACAGCACCCTCTGGCTGACCACTAGCCACGCAGACCTTGGGGGAGAGATGGATGGCAAAGGGCTGAGATTCGTGCCAGAATCAGAGACTTCACACACTGAAAAGGGAAAAGAGAAATTAAAAGCCAAAGTTTAAGGTCTTCCAGGTGTTAATTGTTCATCAGCAATAACCATCACAACACAAATAATTTCCTAGGAATTAGAGGCTCAAGGTTGCATTTCAGGCCACAGGCTCTTCACAGCTTGTTACTAATCTGCTGGAAATTCCATGAATTACAACTGCTGTTGCCTAATTGTTTCTATAGGTAGGTTTTGTTCATTCTACTGGCTTTTGTTAAAGCTCTATGTGTGACAGGATTATAAACCTGGGTAGGTGTTGCTCCTGGGCTAAAGCTTCAACTGTACTTTCATCTGGAAGTTAATTTGTGCATCTGAGTCATAAAACCTCTTCAAAAGGAAGCATCAGGAAGAAGTGTTTCCACATCCTTACAATCAAGTTTTTGAAGAAGAGACCTAAGTTTAAAAGTCGCCTTGGGCTCTTGCACACAAATCCAGGAAGAATGTGCAGGTGTATTACTTCTGGGTGCTCTAGTTTATGTAGTAAGGTATACTCCTGATGCTCTGGGCAGAGAGAAAGGCAAAACTGCAGAAATATAGCAACCCAAACCTGTTCAGTTGGGAGAAGTTGCCCTGACTGATAGTATTTGTCTTTCACCAAGACTGGCAACTAAATATGGTTTCTAAAAAAAAAATCAGTACAGCTCTATTTAACTGCATACCACAGCCAGCCTTCATCACAATAGTCTAGTCTCATTAGTTATTCACAGCTTCATTCATCAGCTCAATGTACAATGTCAGCCAAAAGAGGCATCAAATTGTTAAGCACCCTCAGGAAGGGTTTTGAAAACAATGTAGAGAGCATCATTCTGCCAATGCATAAAAACCAGGTGCATCCCCACCCACTCTACTGTGTGCCACTGCTCTCGGCATGGCAAGAGGGATGTAGCAGACTGAGGGAAGGTACCAAGAAGGGCCATTGAAATGATGTGGGTGATGGTGCAGCCGTCTTACCAGAGGAAACAAAAATTTGAGACTTTTCAGTTAACAGGACAAAGCTGCCTGGAAACAACATGAATGAGAAAACCTGTTCACTAAATCCCACTTAGAACTAGGGATCACTAACACTAATAAGAGATGCATTTAACAGATAAAGTGATTTCTTACATAGCAGGCAATGAAGTTGTAGACTATGTAGTCACAACAGATTTTAAAGGCAAACAGTATGAGCAGTTCCAGAATGAGGGTAGACAAATTAATGGACACATCCATAAACAGGGGAAAAGCAGAGATCAGTCTATAACAGCCCTAATCAATGCCTGTGGATGATGGGAATGGACCACAGATAGCAGTCAGGTTTATTTGCTCTTCCTAAACAGAATCTCCTGATGCCTTTGCTGGAGACAGGGATACTGCATTGGATGGATTTGTCACTGATCTGACCAAATAGAGCATTTCTTAGCTGCTTACAGTAGCAATATCCAAAACAGAGCCTCACTGTGCAAAGTACCATATAAACATATGACAAGAAACATGTCTGCTGGCATCAGCTTGCTACTTCAGTAAGCCAGGCAAGTAAAAGAGCAATGGAAATCTATGTTCCTATTGTCATTCCTAAGAGAGGAGTACACTGTGCTATGAAGTCAGACCGAGGTCCAAAAAGTGCTGTGTGTTTTTGCTTGGCATTGCAAGTCCTCAGATTCAGGCAAGATGGAACCTGTGTGACTCACACAGAATGACAAATGAACTTCAGTCCTGTCCATCATTGCTCAGTGACCTGAAGCTATGAAAGCCCAAAGTGCTCTTTCTGGTTGTCCTTGCTCTGGCTCTAATTTATACCGCTTCTTCTGACTCCAGAAAGGTCCTTCAGGCTTCCATGTACCACTGAACTCAGAGATGAGTCTCTTGGGAACAACTCACAAAGCAGGGCAAGTCCATTTTATATTGCAACGGAGTAAAGGGAGGATAAACTAAATTGTACGTGAACACAATGTACAGTGTTGTCCCAGGAACAAATGCAGTTCTACTGCTTTTAAAATACACTGGAATTAAAAAGATTGACTAAAGGTCTTCATAGTAGAACAGATTTTTTTTTTTAAACATAAGCACAAAAGTCATAGCAAAAGAAAAAATAATTTAGTACAAATATTTTGGTTCACATATTCTTATTTTAAATGGGAGATTACAGCACTCAGTTCAGTTTCTTTGCTAGAGCTCATCAGGAACATGATAAATACTGGATATTAAATTAGAAATCCTCCCCAAGAGCAGAGTAGACCATGGGAAAGATGTTACACTCATGGAAAGGTTATTGAGATGAATGCCTTCATGAGTGCTGAGGACCTTCCTGGGGTGTCAGTCTGCAGGCAGAAATTGAAGCATTTACAGCAAACACTACACTAGCCTCTGCAGCAGCTTTGGCGAAAAAGCAGGAAGTGGCTAAATACTGCATCTGGGGATAGGTCCTACTATTAGAAGTGATGCCGAAAGTTCTCAGATGTTGGATGTGGCTCTAACCTGGTTTCTCTTGGTACAAGCTCTCCACAGCCTGTAGCTGCAGAAGGTAGTGACTGCTGTGTAGTATTTTAACTCCCAAACAGTCCTTTTTAAAAATTTATTTCTCGTGCCTCTCACAAGGAATTAAAGGTGTACTGAGCTGCTTGCAGAGCCATCTTTCAGATGGAGGGTAAAATATGAGCAGACAAGATATTTAAAGACAGCGCACCATTTTTTAAAACAAGAGGAAAGTTCACTTGAGTTCTGGTTAGGCCAGATTTGGGATGTTTTTAATTGGACAGAGGGGGAAGAGAAAGACAGTTTTTGTTGTCATGGGGGGGCTAGCAAAGACAACAAACTCAAAACAAGCTTCTGTAGGTTTTTTTACCCAATGTTCCACAAGACTTCCAAGTGCAGTAACTGAAAATTACTTCTGGAGGTCAATCCATCCTTCAGTCCATTATGCTCTTTCTGTGGCTAGTTTCCTCTGAGTGGGAAGGTAGGTGGGCAGGAGGATGTCTTTTACATAATAATTGAAGGGTAAAATATGCACAAAAGCCCCACAGACTAGCCCCCACCAAAACACGTGCAGCATTTGAGCCAAGAGCAGAACATGTTTGTCAGTGGCTGAAGTTCAAACAGACACTAGCCTTTTAAACAGGTCATCTTCTACACAGCAACAAATGGACTCCAAATCAGTGGGAGTAGGGAATACATCATGGTCCTATAGCTTGTTTCACAAACACAATGTCTTGTGTAATCACGAGGCTTCAGTCAGGAGTAATGTCACGGCTTGCAAAAGGCCCTAGCACACTCAATTCACAATGGAGTTTTTACTCAGACCTGTAGAATGGGTAGGAGGAAAGCAGTGTCTGTAGGGATTACCAAAGGGCACAGCCATAGCTCAGCTGCCCCACAGAGGAGAGAGATGTCCAAGCTTCAGAGTAAAAGGAAGCAGGGACTTGCAGGATTCTGGGAAATACCAGAAGCTGGCAGCCTGTGTAGCTGGCAGAAAGATTGCCCCTTCTCCACCTGCCAATTTTTTTATTCTTGTCTCCATCCTCACTAAACAAATGCATGGATGTTTTTCAGCACATGGAATTTCAGTGGAATCACTTTCAATTACTATCCCAGCCCCCCACATGACACCATATAATCCAAATGGAATAAACCCAAGCTAATTTCTAACTTTCTACCACAAAACAGGAGCTAAGCCTAGCCTACTGAGTGAAAACACCTGTCCAGCATAAACTAACAGGTGAGTCTATGACTGGGGACCTCTGTCAAGGGAGTGGCTGGACAGTTCATGATGCCCAGAAGTCTCCACCTCCCATGATGTCCTACAATACATCCTGCCACCTCTAAGAGCTGAAACCTTAAGAAATTTGTCACCATAATAATAGTTCTATGACACCACTTGCAAAACCATGGATACTTCAACAGCACCAAGATTTCCACAACAGAGGACTGTCATCTCTAGAGTCACAGAAGACCACTCAAATCCCAAAGGGACAGATACTCATAAAGAAAGAGCAAATTAAAAGATTAAAAAATAAATGTGTTGAAATCTTTGATAAAATGACTGAGCCTCCTTTTCACTTTCATCTGACAGTACAAATTTGGAACAGTTGGAATGCTGGGCTTCTATAATGTCTTTTGCTTATCCTCCAAAGAAATTTAAATAATGTGGATAAGTTATGAAAAATTGCAGGTGCCTTCCAAGCATGATGCATATCAAATAAATCAGGAAAATACCATTTTGGATATCCAAGGAGATTAATTAGTCTGCAGGGTAATTTAATTCTTCCTCCATTGAAGAGATTGCCCGATGGACTATTTTCATAGCAATCTACATTTGACAATACTGTAATAAAGAGGGAGAAGCAGTTATCTAAGCAATGAAACTACTGGCTGGAGCACAGCTGTCCTGTTTTACATAAAACCAGTATTTTCTTGCACAAATATCTACTTTAAGGTAAATGTATCTTGCTTTTTACAAAGGTACACAAAAATATCAGGAAGCAAAAAGGCCACAAGGAAGAGGTGAGACTGAATCCCTGGAGTGTTCATATCCAGCACTGAGATACTGAGATCAGCAAGAGATCCTAAGACTCCTCTTGGAAGGTATCGGGACTCATTTATTGTGCTCAAATCACTGAGGTTGAACTGGGATGGTGTGAAGCATCTGGGCTGTAACACCTAGCAACGAAGCTTGAAAAGCAAGATGGCAAGAAGGCTAGGAAGACATCTGCCTGGGAAAAAACCCAAAAGCTGACATCAAAAAATGATCAGTTCACATCCCAGCTAGCATGCCTGAACTCCCTGGCTCTGAATTTGCATCCCTGCACTTGCAATTCCAGAGCCTGGTGATGCACTCTGATCTTTGTTCATTTACTTGTCCTGTCTGACTGGAAATGATGTTTTGGCAACAACCTACTATTTACTGTGGCACCACAGCCTTAAACATCCTTTAAGACATGCTGAGGCTTAGCTGGCCAAATTCTTATGCTGGCCTTTGAACTCTCAATGAGGGCTGAATGCTTAGCTTGCTTGCATCCTTTTCAGAAATCCCAGGTTCTGGGTTTTTGATAACATTCTGTTAAATTTCTAGTTTTAAAAAAAACCTCCCTGCTATCTACCACTTGAACAGTCATTGCTATACATCTTCCTGATGTTATCTGGAACAGCTCTTACGCTCACAAAACTCTAGTAAGTGAAGTAATAAGCTACAAATCAAATAATGAAGTACTGCTGTTGCTGTTCCCCTGTCCTAATGCTTTGCACTTATGTAAGAACAAAAGTGATCCACCCTCAGATTGCTTGTTGGATGAATAGCTTCTGTGTGTGACACATTCACCACCAGTAATTCCTCAGTTAAACAACAGGCTGTTCTGAACAGCACTTCTGCTCCCCAAGAAAACAAGGGTTCAAAAAGCAAAGCTGCCACATCAACAACCAACAATAAACACTGTGGGAGGTATACATCCTTTTAAAAACTGATGGCTTAGATTCAACCTGTTTCAATATGTACTCACCAGCAGTACTCCAAGTTAGTTTTACAGCTGTCACCTTAAAAAGGTTGGGTAAATAATCTGCTCTCCTCAAAAGGAAAAAAAAAAATCCATTTTCTTAAAGATCCTGAACTCCCCAAAGTGCATCTATACAGATATATGCTGCTGCAGCAGCTATGCAGGCTGTGTTTTCATTTCAAGCAATCATTTGTTGTTTTCTATACTTGTCCTCCTTGCTAATTGCTGCAGAGCAGGGTAACTCCAAAGCAAGGCAGTCCAGAAGGGCAGTGACCCTCCAGGCTACATCCCCTACCACAGGTGCTGTGGGTCTGTTCTCTCAGCCCCATGACTGACTGGTTAAGGAACTCTACCTGTCCCATCAGTTGCTAGTTGAGAGATTAAGCACACAACTCCTTCCAGTTATGTACTATGTGTAGTTCTACAGCAGCACAGTTACTCAGAATTAGCTGTGTCACTGTGAACCCACTAATTTTTGGCAAGAAATAACAGTAGATAGGGGAAGAGGAAACAGATACCAAAGGCATGGCATAAAATGACTGCCTTATTTTTCCACAAAACTCACACCTCCAGGCAATACCAAAGCAAGGAAAAAAGATAGATTTGAAGAAGCTGATCAGGATCAAATCAAGCTATCCAGAACCGCAACACAAAAGCAGCAAGTCAAAATCAGGGAAACACTGAAACTAGTCTGGGGTTTTTTTGTTTGTTTTTTTTTTTTTCTTGTTGAAAGAGCATTGCTACTGCTGCACCATCAGCCTAAACAGAGATAGGACTCAATCTCTGGCTGCAAGCACTGCAGAAGTGGCCACGAACCCATTGCATGGGGTTTCTGTCAGACTATGCTGTCATCTTCCACAAACCAGACAGTGCCAAGGCTTCCTGCTAGGACCAAGCTCTTCAGTCTCAGTCATTGGCTTCTTTGCTTTAATGTACTGTTAAAAGTGACACTTACCTGATACTGGGAGCGGAAAAAAAATAAATAAATCTTTGTCACAAGACTACTCACCACATTTATCTAGCACAACAATTTGACCAGCCTTGCCTGGGTCCCAGACAGGTGGGTGTCTTCTAGTTTCAAGGTGTTATGTCTTTTTGAGAGATTTCTAATCCCTACAGCTCAGGAAAGCAGAAGATAATAGAGGATGTGCATAGGGATTATCAGAGGGAGGCATAATGCAGCATTTGCACAATTAATTCATTTCCTATACCCAGCATACTTAATTAATCTAGGGAATAAAACTGATTATATTTCTCTCCTAGAAAGCATATTCTTTCTGCACCAGAACTCAATCTTGCCTTTACTATTAATATGTGGTTTGGTGAGATAAATACAATGGATTTTTTAATTTTTTTTTTAATAATTTGTCACAGCATCAATCTTACCTGATCTATTAGCCAGCTCTGATTCTATAGGAAGTGCATATCTCCAGGATGCAGCAATGCTTTGTCTACAGGTAGAATACTCAAAATTGAAATTAAAACCATAAATATGTTGATCTCGGTAACCAAGAGATTCTGATTAACTATCAAAACTTCTATTTCCTGCTCTCCTTCTAAAGAGATGCTCAATCTTTGGCTTGTTCAGGTCTCAAGAGACATGAGGCTTAATCTTAATTGCTATCTACATTCTCTCTTAAAAAGTTCTGACTTCCTAAATAAACCCTATAGTTAAGATACATGATTTAGATTTTTCTTTACAGGAACTGAGATAGGAAGGTAAATAATCTAAAGTTTGATTTCCTCCCCTTTTTTTGGAGCTGACCTTTCTGGTGTGTCTCCTTGGAGTTTGGGACACTATACAAGCATGGGCTGAGGTAGAGCTGAAGGCACATATAGGCAAAAGAAAAGAACTAGCTATAGGAGAACAGAAGAGGTGTGACATTTATTTAGCACTCAGGGGTGGTGCTATTCATGCTTCAGTCACGAGAGTTTTACTGCCTCAGCTAGGTCCAGGCAGGAATAAGCTGGAAGGCAGCGGTTAGGCAACACATAACCTTTCTCTCAGAATGCCCTGCCAGTCCCCATTCCCTCCCCAGACACTATCAGGTAGACACAGTATATTTTCTAAGAAATGCCTATTGACTATCAAAGCTTATAAGGAAGTGGAAGCTGCCCAAATGCACTACAAAGCTGTTCTTGCTTCCATCCAACTATAAATAATTGCAGTCACCTCAGTTCCTCTGATTTAATTTCACTTTAACTACAGAACCACTACCTTTAACAGTTTGATTGCCCATTTCAGGACAGTGGGGTTTTTCTTTGCAGAAGGAACCACACTTACTTCACAAGCAGGAAAGACTCCCAGCTTTTCTTTAAGATACTGCATGATGGGTTCCCTGCTGATTGCAGGGCTAAGCCTGGAAACATGCTCCAAGAGCTCCCTAAGGGATCACAAGCAGAAGGCAATGTTGAGGGGAGGGAGAAAAACCACACAATTTTTAAATACCTCTCCTGAGCTCTGAACACTTGACAAACCCAGAATGAAAGTCTAGCTTTTGAGGAGCATTTAACACAGACTTTCATTCAGTCCTTTGTCATCTTTACCCTGGATTGCAAATGGACATTCAAGATGCTTAAGGTAAAAACAGATCACCTTGAATCCCTACATTCCCAGTGTTGCTGAAACCATTCATTGGCTGAATCTCTGACCTAAAGGCCTGGGCAGACAGCGCTCTTTGGACAAGAAAAGTCTACCCAGGTGCTTTGAATCATTAGGAAAGTACTTTTCCAGAAATAGCTTGCTGGCTGTTTGCCAGACCTATTTCTTCTGACAGAAAAGCAAAATGTAAACATCTAGCACTTATAACAGACCACAGAAGTCTCTCTCCACCTGGAGCAGAACTCTGGAAAGACCGTGCTATTCTCTCATCTCTTTCACAGAACCCTGGGCTAGCTCATAGCAGAATTAGCCCACATACCTTAGCAGGTTGCTATAGGGAGATTCTGAGATACTTCCCACTATCAGAGACATGGCAGTGCTGAAGAATCTCCTGAGTCTTGATAGAGAAATATTCCATGGAGGCTCATAAGAGCAGAACAAAAAGAGAGCTACTCCCGTGCAAACACTTATAAAGCCCTTGGGTACTGCCAAAAGAAACCAGTCCCACCCAGTTGCCTTCAAGTATCAAAACTGGGCCCACCTGAGGCTGATTGAGAAGGAAGGATGGTGGATATATAAATGTCTGCTCCCTCTTCTTTCCTACTTTAGCACTTAATTCTCTTTGAAATCTGATACTGAGATTACTTTCAGATTTGCCTGAACTTCAGAGGAGCTACTTTTTACTTATACAACAGAGTGCTTACTGGTGATGAAGGTATTTTGTGTGTTGTGACCTCTCCTAGGCTCTAAAGACACCTCTTTCACCTTCCCTTTCCTCAATCTGTACCTGGGGATGTCTTATGGGAGGCAGAACCTCAGGTGCAAATCTAAGAGGAAAAAAGCATCCCCTAGTAACTCTAAGCATGACACATGGGGAAGCAAGAAAGCGTGTTTTCTGGGTTCTGCCACCTGTGCCTGATGCTCTGGCAGGAGGAAAATATGACAGGGAATGTTAGAGTGAATAAATGGAGTTTTACTCTTTGCAGTAACTGCCAGGCAGCCCACGGCTCCCATTCTCCCTTCTCATCCTTGTTCCCTGCTGGCCTGGCATCTGTGCTCTGTCTTTCAGCACTGAAAGTTCTCTCTTTCTGGAACCTGTAGCCAACCTACCTGACAGGAGATAAGTTCTTATTAGTGCTTTAGTTTCTAGTTTGGCAATTTTTGGAAGACATCCAGGGACATGTTAAAGGACTAGAGGTTGAAATACAGAAATGGCATGGCTTGATTGCTTGGATATTACCTGTTTATTCATAATTCCAGTGATGCCTGGGGATTACCAGGAGCAAAGTTCACTTGCTGGTAAATGCTATACAAATATGTAGGATAACATTTGCAATAAAGAGGTGATGGATAAAATAGAGACACAGAGAACGGAAGTTTTTTACAGATGGCACAGTAAGCCATTACATAGCTTGCCAAGGTTGCAGGAAGAGATTGTATGAGAGCCAGAAACAGAGACTATGTCTGCTGAGTCATAAAACTGAGGTTACTCATCTGAATTTTTTCCCACTGCATAAATGCCAAAGAGCTCGGCTGTGATATAATACACATAAGTTGCTTAAATGTAACTGAATTCAGTAAACAGTGATTTCATTAGCTTAAAGAAGAGAAGATCTTTATCTTACAGAGGGTGGAAAATAAACTACTTATCTGCAAGCAAGGCAGTGCTGTAGCCTAGTCTTCTGGGTCACTGCTGGGCAGTGTCACCACTGTGCTCAGTTCCAACACAGAGATGACTCAGTAGCGCTGACACTGTGGCGCTGCTGTTGGTCTCTCCTGCGCATCTGACTTCCTCGCCTTCGGCAAGTTTTACAGCTGTACCCGTCTTCCACAGTTCTCCAGCTCATTCAAAGTTTCTGCAGTCAAACTCATAGGTCTAGAGGAAGCTATGTGAAAATGCTGCCTATCTGCTACAGGTACAGGTAGATGCCAAGGGAGGCTTGCAGCTAAATGCTGAAGTCCTTGCAATTTACGGCAAAGAGTGGAAGGAAAAGGGCATCAGGAGGGAATTGTGGTGCAGTGCAGTGCAGACAGAATCAGGATTTATTTCCTCTGGAGACTGGTTGTGAAAAAATAAAGCATCATGTTTCCTCTTCCCGGGAGGTCAGGCAAGGCAGAGAGCTGGTGTCAGCCCTGGCCAGCTGAAATTAGCAAGAATTAGCAAGAAATCCAGTGTCCAGAAGTAACCTTTATAAAAATTAAGACACTTATATGGCACCAAAATAATACAAAGGAGAACTTCCCAGGAGGACTGTGAAAACATCAGCCCCGTTTCATTACACAGCCCTTCATGTCTGCCTACCAGGCAAACAAATATCTCGTTCAGTCACTGAAGAGATTTGCTGCTTTTCATGGGAACTCTGGGAATTGAAGAGGTGGGATGATACAAGATGGTTAAGAAAGAAATTAAGCTGGGGCAGAGGGTCCCACTGTGTAGGAAAAGCCTCCAGTTGGCAGGTGTTTGACTGTCAGCCTCTGACCTGGCAGAGTGCTCACAGCTATTTAACTTGCAGCATTTAAGCAGTTCCTTGAAGGCAACATGGCTACCTCTGGCCTTGGAGTGTAACACACAAACTAAATGCTCTACTACACTGCTGTCTTGAAGTACTTCCCAAAACTGCAAGGATGAGCCTCTCTGGCATTGCCTAGGCTGGATTTTTGCTAAATGTTTCCCTTCAGTCCACATCAGCTCTAATGGGGAGACAGCAGCCACGCAGACTCTGGAGCAAAACAGACTTCAAATTTGAATGTGAAAAGTCTGAGTCCAGGAGAAAGGATTTTTAGAAGGCCTAAATGCATTAGGAGCTCAGAGAGCAATGATTTTGCATATTGTAAAAAGTCTATGCCTCAGAATCCATATGTAAGTTTCTAGACAAGTAATTTGACTTTCAAATTAGAACCTGTTCTCATCTCCAGTGGGATTTGCATATGTCCAGAATTTATGAAGAAGCAATATATTCCTCTGCAGGAGGCTAAACCTCAACATTTATTAACATAACTTTAGACATTCATATTTATCAAATGTTGGCTTTCCTCTAAAATACTGTTTTACTAACTGAGTTTCCTCATTATTTAAAAGTTGTGCATGCAGTGCTTTCTAACTATACCAATAGGTTGTGTGTGAAAATCAAGACCATGTTAAAACAAAACTAGAAGAAAACTGGTTGAAAATTTGGGTCTGTTTGGGTGGTTCCTGCAATTTGCTTTTTCATGAAATTGCCTCTTTAGCCTGGGGAAAAATTTAAATGCTCTTAGTTTTTGAATGTTGTCCAATGAAAATTTCTGAAGGTTATTTTTTTTCCATTTGAGAACAGAAACATGTCCGCTCCATGCTCCCCTGCCCACAGCTGTTAAAAGATATGTAAAAGCACAGAAAAAAGCCCAACCCTAAACATTAGTTATTAAACTTCCCCCTTCCTCTCATTTTGCAATAACAGCTCAGAAACATGCAGTTAACTTTTCACCATGAAAACTATTCTCATCCAAGTTGCTAATAGACCCATAGAACTGATAAGCTAAGAATATTTCCTGATTTTTTTTTATTATTATTATTTTTAATTTCTACTTGGTATATATTTCCATGCCAAGCAGAAGTGTGTTCTCTACCCACTCTGAAATTCATACCCAAAGACACATTGCCCGCAGGAAGGCAGACTTTAGGAGGCTTATTTTTTTTCTATTTTTTCCTATCTAATGTGTTTACTGGTTATGGAAAGTTGTTCAAGACTCTGATCACTCAGAGTGCTCTGAAAGAATTTTTATTAGTAACAACCAAGGCAGCACATAAACAAGAGGTTTCTTTTAACATCAGGATCCCTAAACAAAGGGATCTATTGATCTTCTAAACTATAATGCAGAGCACTCAGCTTTCTATATTTTGACTACAAAAGCTGCTTTAACTTCCTGCCAGGAAAATCATGCCAGGCTGAATTCATAAAGTACCCTGAAAAAGGGTTGAGCTCTTATAAGAACTGGAAATTCCATGGCTATTCTTAATACTGTTATAAATGTTGTTAATATTCTCTGATTAATATTCTTCCTCTCTGAGTTTTTACTGAAGTAGCATTACGCAGATCCTTACTACATTCTATGATACAAAAGCACACTTCGGTAGTGGCACCTGAGCACAGACACCCACACCACTTGTCACAGGAACCCAAGAGGACCTCAGTGAGTGGGAGCTCTGTTTCTGCCCCAGGGGCAACTCTGCTGCTCTTCAGGCTCATAAGCAATGTTCATGTTGGCCTTGCTTGAAGGAATTGTCCACCACCGACTCCCTGCATTTAAGCACCAAGCCAGCTAGCCTTGCTAGCGCAGGCACCATGTGCCACCTTGGTGCTGTGTTGCTTGGGATTTGAGATGCTCAGTAGAACTGGCCACTCTGGAACCCAACCAGGTGAACAGTGAGAGCTCTGCTACCATGGCAGTTGCCTGAGTCATGCAGGAAGTGAGACCTGACATGATACCAAATCTTCTGTTAGTCTATCAACTTGTAAATGACAGAAGCCTGGGAAATAAAAGGAGAAAAGAAAAGCAGCATGCTAAGTATGTAGTGATGCTTTCTCGGGGTCTCTCCAGCAGGTTTTCTCCAGCATCCAACAACCTGCAGCTCAAGGTTCTGTGACATAAACATATATGAATCTGTAACAATCTACATGGTTAGACCCTGACATCAATGCTTTTTGTAGGAAAGAACACAATTCATCAAGAATCAAAATACAGATGTTTCTGTCTTCAAAAGTTAATTCAGACTTTTAAATACCAGAATCATTTGATGAAAGCCTGGATAATTTTACAGAAAAATAAATTAAAAAACAAGAAGGAGGGAACCAGTCTGCCCTGGTCTGCACCCCACCCATTTGACCTTGTTGAGCTAAACTGCTATCAGTGGTAAACTGATAAAGTAGGTGAGGTTATGCCAGTAGTATAGTCAGTCATCCTGTCTCGGCTAAACCATTTTCAGAGGAGCAAGGGGAAGGACTTGGAAGACCTTTGTAATGTGCACAAGTATATCAGTGCTTTTATGGCCTGGCGACTGGAAGCCCTACACATGTTTCAGTTGATAAGGCAATCACAAGGCTTTCATTCTCATCCGAATAAGAATATTTAATCTTTGCAGCATTAAGTCTCATGTGCTAAATTAAATTTCCTGCCAGCTCAGCAAACAGTTTTGATACTTTGAACTGCATTGTACACCCTTTCCTTTCATTGCAGGATGCATTCTGTCTCAGCACCAACAGCCAAGAGGACAAACACTGCTTAGGCCAGGGGCTACGTCTGCTTCAGCACAAGCATCAATAGACTGCAGTCAGTGAGCTGTGGTATTCAGAACCACCATCAAACAACAGACAGCCGGGGTGGGATTCAGATGACCAAGCAGAATGTACCTGCAGTGGGGCAACTATGTCTGAACTAGTTGCTGCAGGCTCTTTTAACCATCCATGGAGATAAAATGCTGCATGGCTGGCGCAGTGCAGCTCACCTGAGGCAACCAGCTGGGCAGACAGCATCCTAAAAATGGCACTTTCTCTTCATCTTTAAGGCTGTGCAGAGAATTAGCTCAGGTGTAAACAGCCATATTGCAGATCTCTGTGGTCAGAAATGAAGAATCTGACTTTCAGTTCCTCCAAGTTCTAGGCTAATAAAAGTCTGCTGCACTAGGTTTGGAGAGGCTTCTCTACTCCCCCTGCTGCAACTCACTCATCTCTGAGTGTGTTTCAAAATGCTTCATAGTTATAGGCTAAATTTTGCATCTTCATTCAAGAATTGCCTGAAAACCTAAAGCAGAGAAGTCTAGTCATATTTTTCTCTCAAGGGAAGAAGAGGTGGAGCAACTGGTGGCATTAGTGACAATAACAGAGGGGTTTTTTCACTCAACAATTTAAATATTGCATCTTGGTAAAGTTTGCCAAATACTTGTCTTGATTTTGTAAACAAAGTTTTAACTGTTTTAAATCTTTGTTAAACTTCCCTTATTTACATTTTTACTAAATAAGAGTGGGTGGCAGTTGTGATTAAGAAGACTTTAAAGAAACAAAATTTCTATGGATGGTACCGCACAAAGCAAAGGGTAGATAGGGGGAATAATACACAGTGAAAAAACTCACTGTCAGGGGACAGAAATTTGTTTGGTCTGTTGGTCAGCTCCAATCACAGCTCAGTCCTTTCCCAGCTTTTCTTGTATCACCTGGAGTCCATAGCATTTTAGACATTTGCTGGCATAGGTTCAGAAGTATAGGGAGTTTAGCTATTAAACTAAAAATACACTTTTCTTTGTTATACCTGTAAGATGTCACAGAAAGACGAGTTTGACCTACAAACCTCAATTTCTTAGTATCCCAAACTCTAGCCTTACTTGATCAGAGTAACAGAACATGCCTGAAAAATAAAAGCTTAATTTGCTGTAAGAAGGAATTAAATGCGTATAAACAGAAACTAGGTTTTGGCAGGCTATGCTCTTTCCTAATCCCTCAGTATTTCCCCAATTACTACACAGCCCAATCATTCTACAGAAGTTGTTTTTATTAACACTACAAGAGGCCATCTGTCTACAAATACTCAGTCAAATAATAGAAACCAACACAAGAATAATCAAATGCAGCTACTGACAGATCTAAAAGATTTGTGTGCAAAATAAATATGTACTTTTTAGGCACCTCATTAATATTCTGTGAGTCTTCCAAGCATTTATCATTTCAGGGTGGCAGGGAACTGTAACAATTCTTTCTCCACCCATTTCAAGAATTTTTACTTTCAATCACCAAAGATGATGTAACATGAGGCCTTTCTGATCTGCATCACCCCCTTATCACACCCCCAAAATACTGTGAATGTTACAGGCTTATAAAATACATAACAGCACATTCCGATCCCCAAAACTCTGCCTCTCTTAGAGTTGTCTCATCTGAAAGATCAGAGTTCCTCTACAAAGCTATGGCTGTGGCAATGGGAAGATTCTCTGGATGGGTCCCCTGAATCAGTTTAGAGGGATTTGGTTTAGTAACATAAACTAAAATACTTGGATGAGTTGAACAGTTTCTGTTGAGAATTATATTAATTTGTTTTTAAACACATCAGTTTGCATAGAAGCTTCCTCTAAATGCTTCAGTTTGAAATCAGCATTTCTGTCATATTCAATATTCCTGCTGAAGAGCAGAGAAAAGAGGAAGAAAAACGTGCAGGCTGCATAGAACTGCATAGAACTAACCTGCTGGCCAGCGCTAGCTGATATAGGAACTTGCAGCATACTGTGCCGTTATTTTCTGCCATCCAAAGTTTCCAGGGGGATGGAGGAGATTGAAAAGATTAACTACAACTTGCAATACATCTCTGAGAAATGAACATAAAACAAATAGTGTGCAAGTGTGGAAGAGGGTGTTTTCTCTTCCTGTTCAACAGCCTAAGAAATGATAGTGATCCAGTAGTGTGTAGCTGTTTTTCAGTCACTTCTCAGCTTCCGCGTTTCACTACTGCTTGTCCAGATGCCTGAGAGAGAGCAATACCCACTTAACCTGTGAAGGAAATACCCCGGGGAGGCTGCTCTGCTCTGCACAGAGAGCTGCGCAGCCAGGCACTTCCCGCTTTGCCGCATGTAGGCCGGAGCCAGCCTGGAAGGAGAGCAGGGACTTTTGTCTGGCTCTGATGCTGGGAAGTGAAAATTCAGAAATGTTGCAGGCACATGGGCTCGCTCTGCTACGCTGATTTGCACCAACTTGCCTCAGAACTGAATTTGCCTCAGTGGCCACAACGATTCTAACATAGTAATTGTAGGTTTTGAATTAAGTGTCAAAATATATTAAAAGCAGCTGATCAGAGTGAAAACAAATTTAAATATGATGAAGACAGATCAAAAGAGTTTTATGGAAATGGACTAGATTGCTTCTTGAATTATTATCTCTGCTTGAATACACTGATACTTCAAACAAAAGCCTGTCTTTCTTAGAAAATATTTTCTTCCCAATGTATCCTGGGATTTCTGGTTCTTAAGAGAAGGTAATATACAGGAGGGATATCTGTTCATAACTACCTTATGCTGTAAAGTTATGATTTACTGAGAACAATGACCATAGTAACTAGAAAAATACACATACAGCAGGTTTGTCAAAAAAAAAATTACATAAATGTTTGCAATATGGTCTGAAGTATTCTCATGACTGCTTAGGGAACTGAAAGATCTCACCAGGGATAACTATAGCAGCCAAAAATCAACTATTATGTAATAGCTAAAAAAAAAATAAAAAGAGGGAGAGAGGGAGAGGAAAAAAAAAAGCCCACTCTGCATCTCAGGGTCCCTGGGGTATCTATCCAGACCAGATGTTAGGAGGGAAGGATGTACTTGTACAGCATGCTGCACAACAAATGACACAAGGACTCTGCTTAGGCTGGAAGGGACCTTAAAGATCACCTTATGCTTAAAGATCATCCTGCTTTTTTCAAGAGGGTAAGTAAAGAGGTGTCAGAAATGCTGAGGAACTCATGCTCCTGGAAGGCAATGGGGAGGAAGAAATTCTGGTGCTTAGTTTTAGGTCTGACCTTCAGAAGTTGAGGGCTGTGGTGTTTGGTAAATCAGCTCATCTGGTTTTTGTGCTATATGTTGCTATAAAACAATATAGTTGTTATAAACTATATTTGTATCAGTATTTTTTGCAGATAAAACAGTACATTTGGAAAATAATCCTTCAACTATGAAAGGAATATTAATAAAACGTATTCCCCTTCCTGCACAAGCTATACCATTGTAAGGCACTTACTACCCACATAACCATGGCCACATGCAGTAGGAACTGCTTTTTTCACTAGCTCAGCAGAGTGAATGTGGTCTGACTTCAGAGTGCAGAGAGGGACCAGCAATAAAAAATGCTCTTGGTCTGTCAAACCCACACACCATTTTGCTGGGCCTGAGAAAAGGATAGACAAGTAGCAGGAGAGTTAATGTCAGGAAATAATAATAACACTAATACTTCACTAATTACTCTTTTCCTCTGCACTCGATGAAAAGTGAGATTAGGACTGCAGCTAAACAAAAAATAAACCCCCAAAATTTATGTTAAGAATAAGAGGATACATCTGTTTCCTGCCTTAGCCAGATCGGCTCACCCTTGTCATCAGAATAGCTGCACTGAGACGCAGCGTTCTGAAGATTAAAGCTGAGGGTCACTATTTTTACCCAGAAGAGCTCAAGAATATGCGTAAGAGTAGTTCATTATGTCATCCCTGCTTGTGACAATGCAGAAGTATTGCCAAATGGGGAAACTCCTAATTGTAAAAAGCTCATCTGAGAGAATGCAAGGGAGAGATTAAGGAACTATCTGGCCCAGAGAGTTCTTTATGCCATTTCTGGAAGTGAAAAAGACAAAGCTCACCATGGATTTAACTAAGCAGCACCGACATTTGGCTTTAGCAGGACTGTGCCAGTATATCCAATGTGTCTCAGCTCCTACAGTGGAAAGTCCTTTCCATATTTTAAAGCTGGGAAAGAGATATTTTGAAATGGTCTCCTTCATTTAATTTTTCTTTTACATATCTCCAGTTTTGGCCTGTTGGGAGGACTTTTGAAAAGATGAAACATGCTACAAAAACTATCAGGATGGGAATACCTCGTCACACTGACATCTCACTACCATCTGCTCACTGGTTACTCATGAGTGGTTGGTGTCCCCTTTGTACTAAGCACTGCATGTATGCATAGCAAATGAGAAAGTGCTGCCCCAAATAGCTCAGAATAGACAGTGCTGTTTTCCCCGACACTGCAAGATGTACATGGCAGAGCTGGGAAATGAGCTCAGGTTCTCATTTCAAATCCAAACCCAATTCATCTTTCTTTCTGGAATGGATTGGAAACTGTCTTATGTCTGTAGGGAAAAAATTGTCCATATCTCCAACTATTATGCACAGGATTTTAGTAGCATTTGGCTAAACACAGGAGGATGTACAGAAGCTGTGAATGGACAGGCTAAACTATTCCTTAAGCTGAATGAAGGCGGCGGCTCTGCTGCAGCCCACACTGTTCAGCAACAGCAGCAGGAGTAATCGCTTTGTCTCACACAGACCTCTCTCCCTGTGAAGCCTCCTGTCCTAGAGGAAGTAATGGTTTGGTTTTCCCGCACTCTTCTGACCTCTACATTTTTCCCCAGTGCCCTCTGGAAAGCAGCAGGGCCCTGTCAGGTTCCTGGAATGCCCAGAGGAAGCCCTAGGGCTGCAGGAAGGTAGCAGTGCTCATGGCGGGCACATGGAAAGCCCGGCAGAAGGCCTGGCAATGGAGGCACCTTTCCTGGGGGAGCAACGGCTGGATGTTTTCAGTTTTGGAGCTGAGCTCTGGTGGGAACAAATCCACCACATTGTGAGCCTTAGTGGCCAAAGTGGCTAAAGCCAAGGTGGGAGCTCCAGGGCTGGTGCAGCTGTGAAAGGGCTGCCAAGGAAGGCAAGGACCAGCAACAGCATTCAGCGGTGGCATCTTTCCTGGGGGAACAGTCAATGAATGTTTTCCATTGTAGTTTGCCATCCAGGAAGCCCCAGGACTTCTGCCTGCCTTTCCTGAAATACCAGGGATCCACTAGTAGTGGACAAATAGCAAGAGCTGCATGTGCTCAAGGAGGCAGGTCTGGTTTTGTCCTACTGATCTGCAGTCAGGTCTGTACTCAAAGTGCCTCCATGAGGGAACATAGAGGAGGCCAAAGCTACTACTGCAGGCAAGGAGATGTGGCAAAGACCATGCAGCTGCCCTGTGCTGTGTCTGCAATAATGTTGTATCACCACAAATTCCCAAGCCAAGGAGGTCCTCACACAGAGCTCTTTTACCCTGGCTGTGCAGGGAATTAGTTTTTGGACCAAAAGGCACTTAATTATACTGTAAATGCAGAACTATGGAAGGTGGTGCCTAGGTTTTTGACAGCATGATTCACAGTGGTTACTTTTGTCCTTTCAATAAAAGCAATATAATTAAGGAAAGCACAGTCAGGTCGAGTTTGCCTTGAAGAAGGAGACAGAACTACAGTGACTGAAGCACATAACAGAATGATGGAAAATCAGCACTCCTCCACAGTTCATGCAAAGAAGCACTCCCAGTGTCAGCTTTGAACTACTCTGCAGTGTATTTTGAATAACACATTACTTATATACCTGGAATAAAACAGAAATCTTAACACTACATTGATTTGACTTTGTAAGTGGTTAACCCATAAATCCTCTTAATCAAACAAATGCATCCATGCTGAAGATTAAGGTTGTTTTCAGGATTTTTTTTTTTTTTGAAGTCACCACTGCCAAATTTCAACTGTAGGGGAAGGTGTTTTATGTGCGGTTTCTAATGTTACTGCTCAGCCTGCAATGAGATTATCGTATTGTTAAATTGAAGGAATTCCTGTTCCTTGGTGTTGTTTTTGGCTGATCCAGTATCATGGGTTAACTTCATGTGATGTATTTTCTTTAGAAGAAATTTCCTTCAATTCATCAGCTGAGGTTCAAGCTGCTCTGCTAGAAGTTTGTGACATTTTTTTGGAAGTGGTTATGAACACACCAATGAAAAGTTAACAGATTGCCAGGAATGCTCCCTTGGGAATGACTTTTCTAATTTTTCTTTATCTTTTGTTTATCCTTTTTTCCCTTTCAAGACTGTATCTTTCTAGCCTGGCAAAACTGTTGTGTGGAGCTGTCTACTTATGACACAGTCCTAGAGAGCTGCAGAAGAACCCAATCCAGGCAAGAACAATCCAATTAACCACTAGAATGGAGGCCTTGAGTAACAGAGATTCAAGAGCAAACCCAGTTAGTGGTGACTGTGGACACTGTTCCTGGCTCTCTCACAGACTCATTGGATAACCATTCCCGATGGATTACAATCAGGTTTTTCAAACCCAGACATCAAGATAAACATCAAGAAATTATCAGTGATACATTTGGTGCAGAACCAGCAGGTCACCTGTGGAATTGTCTCTGAACAAAAATAGGTGTGTTCCTCTGCTCCACAAGGACAGAAGCAGCCGACACGCACAGCTCTGGCAGAGTCAGCTGGATCATGACAGGAGTATGCCATTAAGTATTTAGTCAGTGGGAAGAGGCATTTGACTGTAGGTAATGTAGCTAAGTCATCAGTCTTGGTAATTACAGCTAAGAAACAGGATACTGAGCCAAGCAGTGGAGAAAGATGGATTAAAATAATATGGTCTCAGTATGAACAGGTAGGGACAAATTCTTCTGCTTTCACACAAAAGAATGCTTGCTATTTATTTTCCTCTGAAGTTCTTCATATTTTACAGAAATGGACTATTTTGAAAAATTCTAATTGGCTCACTTGATACAAATGCCTGCCCAGGTCTCTTCAAATCCATTTGGGAATGAAGAGAGGACTATTAAGAAGAGAATAAACATAATGGGAACAGTCAGTGAATGACCCTTGCCATATAGCCCTGTTCAAACATATACTTTCCTTAACAAGTGCAGTAAACTGCAGCTCTGAATTGGATGCAGAAAGAAATATGCCCCCTGAAAAGTCAGATTTAGCTCAGCCGTGAAAGCTGCTCTCTTTAATGTGGCAAAAACAGGAATACAAGAGCATCGTATTCCCCTTTTATATGTTTAACCTTTGACAAAAAGGTTAAACACTTTCCTCACAACTGACTCACATCAGGAAACACAAGAACCATACTCTCCAGATGAAGCCTGGCGAGCTGCAAAATGCAATGTCAGCGTCTGAAGTGTAGTAAAACAAGGATTCCTTGTGCAGTTCCTAGTACTGCTACAGGGGCAGGAAGTGGGTCAGCAAAAGGGGCTTTTCCAGATGGGAGAGAGATGAAATGGTGACAGGAACAATAAGGAAGTTCAGGGCAGGGGAAGAACTGGCTCCAATTTCAAACATCTCACTGAGATCTATTTTAAATGCATTGATGTTTTAAAATCCCCCTAGCAACATAGCAGGGAAGTTTACAAAACATTAAATGGAGTAACTGTGAAATCTGTCCATGTTTCCATTCTTTGCCTTACAGATATTTTAGGGCCAGCTTCTCATTTGGTGTCAATACACCTAATGCCCTTAACTTGGCTGATGAATGTAAGCTCAGGTTTGACTGGATGTGTTGGTTTATTCATCAGAAGACTGGTGGCCAAACTCCTGAACTGTCCCTCTTGTGACATCGTATGCCCTTATGCTACCCATGCTTCTGGTGGTGGCAGCAGGAAGCAAGACACAGGGGAAGGCTTCTCTTGTCTGAAGCACACATTTTAGGGTAGAAGGGTGAGCTGGCACCTCTGCTTGGCCCAGGACACAAAAGCTCTTGGAAACCACAGCACAGTGTAAGAAGCTTAGGAAATGGCTGTGGCCAAGTTCCCGGTTCCCTTCTGCACAGTAAGGCAATTGTGAAACTCTCTGTAGCACAGCACAGCACGGTATGGGACGGTGTACGGGTGGTGTCCAAAAGTATTCCCTTCAAGACAATGTGCAGAGAGTATGTAAGAAGAGGCTGTTCCAGGACTCTGTTGACTCTGGGAACAGAGCACTTTGTCACAGCGGCACAGACCCCTTCAGCCAAGTTGGTGTGGATGCAGACTTCACAGCATGGTAGGGCATAGAGTCTTCTCCACGTTGAGCCTACAAGGAGGTGATCCTAAACCATGAAATAAAATTATAGCATAAAATGAGATCTGTAGGTGTGATCTGTCCAGCAGATCTAGAGAGTGACTACCTGCTATCCAGAAGGTCTGTCTCCTGATTCCTTCATTACACATGCAGTATAGCAAAGGGTAAATGCTAGCTCTGGAACCTTGTGGGACTTCTCATGCAATCAAGAACAAATTCACTTCCCTTAAAGGAAGCAGAAACTGGATCTTACTTAGGAGTTCAATTTCCCTCCAACATGAAAGTAAACTAAACAAAAAAGAAGTCTCCTGTATTTCAAGATTATTCAAAAGTCAGGAGTTTTCTCGGACACTGGGCTGGAGAGGTGAAGGGGTACTGCCAATGCACTGATCTACAGCACATGTTGTATTGCTCAGTGCTACGAGGGGATGCATCCACCACCTCAGTGTCCCCCAGGAGACCCACCACTGGAGTAGGCTGTGGGGTATACTGGGTTCACAAATGGCAGCAAGGACTGTGGCAACCAACACATTCTAAAATCATCAGGCATCTGGGCTCCAGCACTCTGGAACCAACTGTGCCCATCCTGCCCCTCTCACAAGAAACCTTTCAAGCCAAATATTTCACATCAAATCCTCAGCATTTGCTACAGAAATTGTCATAGAAACACTGCATTTTCCACAGTTCTGTATATGATGCTAGCTGGCAGCAGGTGGCAATGTAATTACAAGATTAGCAATGATAGCACAAAACTGTGGTGTAGTAGAGATGTTAAAATTATTATCTAGACACTTTCATATATTAATTGATCCATTATTGATCCAAAATGAAAATTTTACTGCTCTCTAGCAACTGCCTGATCTGACAAGCACTGACTTTCTGTTCCTCTGTAATGGGATAAATTTGACCTTTAAAAGACTCAAGGGAAGGTTACCTCATTGTGGAATAACTGACAGCTTTCAGCAGGAGTCTTTGAGACAGATTTTGAGTGGGTTTGCTCATGTTTTTGTATGCACATGTGCACGTGTGTTTCGAAGAGTAGGAACAACTCGTGAATGGGCAGAATGAACTCCTGCCCTGCCCATGGAAATGGCAGACATTGTGCATCACTGAAGTTCTCAACGATTCTCCACTGGGGGAGAAGGGGAAAAAGGAGTGGGTAGAACAGGCATGTAAGGGCTGACTCAGTGAACAAATGTTCACTTAGTGGGCCAAACAGAAGAAAGCACTAAGACAGTAACAAACATCCCAGCTTGCTGACTGGAATAGCTGGCACCAAGTGCTCAGACATGTAGCACTAACAGGCTCTCTAATTCAGGATAAGGAGTAAAGAGACCTCAGGCCTGTCTCTCTTCTCATCAGGAGAAGCATATTAAAGTCAGCAGAGCTATTCTGACATAGATTCCCATATCTGGTTGCCAGATGGGAAATAAGTAACACATTTTTAAGAGTGAGAGTGACTAACCATTGGAACAGACTAGCAGGGGAAGCAGCAGATTCTCCGTTTTCTGAGCCCAAACTGGACGCCTGCTTTGTGCAGGCTGTGTTTTAGTGAGACACACAAATCTCACCACAAGGACAGCAGTCTATGGTCTGTGATTAGAGACCATACTATTCAATCTGGTTTTAAACTTTATTAATCTGTAACAGTCAGAGCAAATGAAGGGAGAACTGGGCTCTGCATTGCTGTTTCTCAAAGGGCACATGAACCAAGCTTCTGGTGTAAGTACTTGTAATGCAGGATTCAAAGTTCATTTTTTGGTAACTCATCTGCTGGTATAATCACATCATTTGAAATTCACATTAGATCATCTAAAATGGTTATAATACAAGTGAATTAATTTCCTTTTTGGAATGAGTATCTTTGTTCTGCATTGTGATTTGGATAAACAAGATCAAGCCTAATTTACAGGCAAAATCTGTGACCCAAACAATTTGGCTTTACTACTGCATTTCTGCTGGCTAATCCCACTTAAGATTCCAGACAATTTGCAAATGATGAACACTAACCATTCAGGTAGAATCTGCTTCTCTCTGCAGTGAAGTACAACCTTGGAAGTTCAAAATAAGTAACAGTCATATCAAAGGTTAATTTGCACATAATCTCTTCCAGACAGCAAAGCCTGTGAGATAGTTTAAAATAATTTCTCATCAAGAAGACATATATTTCTCTCCAGACAACTAATATAGTTTGTAAATGTTTGTCCATGTGTCCGCAGACCATACATGTACCTCTAATGTGATATGACAGCATCCAATGAAGATGAATCCATGCTACTGGAAATGGAGATTGGCAAAATGGATTCAGAAAACTTCATCAGCCAAGCTTTGTAGTAAGTTCTGGATGAAGCACCTTTGGTAAATGGGCCAGATTGTGCCTACACTTTCATTCCTGTTAAGCAACAATCAACATGCCAGCAGACGTAAAGTTTTGTGCTGGTTCAATTGATTCTGGTGGTCGGTACATGGAAGAGCTAAGATAAATTATCTCTAAGTGGTGACATCGTATTCTCGGTGTTTCATTATTATTCATTCAGTATTCATTGCAATGCATCTCATCCTGATTAATGCAGTGGATATTCATGTGGATCTCCCTTTACTTGAATTAAAACTGTGTTATAATTCACAATTGGTGTAACTAATTGAAATAATGCTTCCTTTTTAAATCACATAGTCTACATGTTACAAAAGTATATAACAGTCTTTTTGTCTGCTCATTAGTAAACTGCATACAAAGACTAGACTAGAACTCTGTTTCTTGAGATAAAGGAGATGAAAAGCTTATTTTCTTCTTCTGTTTAAATATGTAGATGGCTATGAATAATTTGTGAATTTCCTGTACACATATGTGCCTATCTCCATCTCCAAGTATCACTGCACACAAAAAAGGAACTATCCTGTTCAGAAAGCAGTGGTGCAGAATAGCCCCAAGACACTTCACTGGACTCTATGCAAGAGAACACAGCGAACTATCTCTTTGTGGTTATCCATCCACAAGCTCCATTTTCAGTCACTGTGCCATTCTGTCCTCTGTGTAAAACCACTGAAACTATTTAGGATCTCTGCTGCCTTCCACCCTCAGAGTTCAGCATAAAAGACAACTTCTTTGCCGCTCACAGACAGAAAAGCCTGAACCCCAAAAGGCCTGACTTCAATGAAGCAGGCCAAAAAGCTTCCCCCTGTCACCACAGGGCCCAGCCAGTCAGTACTGCTGTTCAGGTAAAGTAGACTCCTACTAAAACCAATCCTTTGTGGCACAAGGTACTAATGCTATTTCAGATTCTGAGATCAGACATAAATCTATGTAACAGACATCTTTCAGGGATTAAGTCATAAATCATGGTCAATAAGGTGAATGAGCCTATTCTTTTGGTCCCTGTTTTACATAGCGCTACAGAAAATGGACTCTTCTTCTGTTCTCATAAGCCTGCCTGCACATTTGCAGTCTCTTGGGTCATTGCCCCTTTTCTCGAACACTGTGTTTTGCTCTGCATCAAACAATAAGCCAAGTTAAACACTTCCTCGACTACTCTTCTAGTTTTCCATTTCCTTTGCATTAAACAGGATTTATAAATATTGTTTCAAACCCATTTTTCACACACTCATGCACCGCACCAAAGTTAAATAGTACCTGCCCTGGGGTAGGTAGATATTTGTTCTCTCTCAGTTAAAGAGAGTGTGCTCTTTGGAAAGCACAAACAACAGCCCCCTATTTCAGTAGACCCAAGCTGTGATTTCCTGGAATAATATATTACCAAGCAGTAACAAACACAGCTGTCTGGTTTTTGTTTTGGGTTAGGTGGTAGGAGATCTGATATTAATTCAACCTCCAAGATTCAAATCCTGAATGAACATAGATAGTACAACAATCTAGCACTCAAGGAATTACAGTATATGTTCATTTTTCACAGCCTCTTTTATGGACAAATTCTACTTCCTATTACAACAACATAAATTCATAGCAACAGCACTGATGTTGGTGGTCTTGCACTGAAATATACCCTTGTGTACCAAATTAGGGTATGACCCTCCATCCAAAGGTGAAAGGCACGAAAAATGTTGATCATTTATTAATAGTGGAGGGCCTGCAGTGTTATTCCCAGCTGAGCTAATAAGTATTTTCAGATTTTTGAGGATGACTTACTAACAAAACTTTAAAATATATCTTAAGATGTGAGTTAAAAAAAATGGAAATGCTGAAAAAGCATGCATTGATTTTTAGTATTTCTCCTCAGTACTCTGAGAAACTTGCTCAAAATCCAAGAGAAAATGCTGCCCTGCTCTGTATTCCCTGAGATGCACTTCTAATGGCTGGCCAACTGTGTGATCTCATGGACAAATGACTGGCCAGAGGATCCCAGCAGCTAGACCCTACTGGCCCCCTGCCACGACCTGCCCCTCTCCCAACCTCGGTCTCTGATCTCTCCCTCTTGCTCCATGTGCCTCACTTAAACTTCAAGCTCGGAAAGTACCACTGCTTGGGCCAGTCTTGAAAATAAGTCTCGAGTAAGGATCGAACAAAGCCTGTATCGAAACCCTTTTCTTGGGACTGATGAGCACATGTTTTCTGAGCACAGTCTGTTATGGCCAGGGCTTGCCTCCAGGAGTCATGGCCAAGCTCTAGCTCTGCTGGCAAAGTCTCTTGCAGATACTTGTCATACAAGGACTAAGGGAGTTCCTCTGAAAGTATTGCTACATCACAGAGCCTTCCCCCCCTCCTCCCCATGCCTCCAGCCAGCAACAACTCTAGCCAAACACTGTAGTACAAACCTGACCTCAATCTATCCGCTTTTCCCTACTGATGTAACAGAGATCAGTTGTGCTTAGAGTTCCAAGCAGGGATCTGATTACAGGAGGCAACAGACTCCCAGTACCACCAGCCAGAGGTGTGTGTGGTAGGACAGTGGCACAGCCAATGCACAAACACCCTCTGCAGTGCATCTTCACTTGGGACTCAAACCTGAAAGCTCCGGGGTGTTGCTGTGGAACATCCCGCTATTATTACTGATTGAGTTATTAATTAAAACAGGCTTTGTTATTCTTCAGAAAACCTCATCTCAAGTAAACCTGCCTCCTTGTTCTCTGTTCCCCTACCACCTTGTCCTACCTTCACATCTTGGCTCTTTATGTGAAGTTAGTGCCTAAGTCATCCTCTGCAAGGACGCATAGGGGTCATTTCCATTTGCCTCTGTTCAGTGTTGGGTTTTTCCCCCTTTTTGGAACTGCCCTTGTAATTTTTCAGACAAGTTCCCAGCTCCAAGAGAACAGTGCATGCCTGCTGTGAGTGTTATGTGAAAGTAAATTATTTGGTTTTGATTTTTACATGAAAATTCCAGGAGAAGGCAAATGTTGCAAATAACCTCCATAAATAATTTTAAACAAAGCTCAGGAAATGCCATAATCATTTAGCCAGCAATAGCTAAAAAGAAGTTCACACTGTTCTCTGGTAAGTAGTACATGTGCTTAAGATGTAATTGACTAAGTACTGTGTTAATGTTTACATTTTACATTTTGTATCTCCTGTCCAGGCACAGCTCACTGCTGGCAGCTCTTAATTTGTACTATGCAGTATTTCATCATGCAAGCAACAGTCCCTTTGGGGCTACAAAATAAATGGCTGGAAAGAGATAGGTACCAACCAGAAAACGGATGGGGAGGCTGTTGTGAGAGGCTGGTGACATCTATAGAGCTGCGGAGTTATTGCAGTTTCCATTGCCCTTCACTTCCCTCAGTAATTCCACACATAAACCACCAGTCGGGTTATTTGTTGTCATGTACTGCCTCACACATTTATTTACATCACTGCAAAATCCTGCCTCACCGGATTACTGTTCTTTATGAGATGCTCTTTGAGGTGGAGAGCCAGACAGTGAAGAACCAGGCTTGGTTAGTTCAAATCAGTGATGAGGCTTGGTTGGGAAGGAGATACATTCCCTACCGTAAAAAAACAGTTATAGTAAACAAGTTTAAGGAAAAAAAAGAATAAATCAATCACCAACCAGAAACGTTGTTTCAGAACAGCAGCAGATGTCTTGTTGCCATCATCCTTTGAGATCCAAAATCATGCTGGAATGAGCTATAGAAAGAAAAAGGACAGAAGTTGGAGCATGGTAGTGAAATCTGGGAGTTTGTGATCACTCCCCTTACCAATTTTCCACTAGGATTAAAGATAGGATAGTGCATGAGCTGTTTTGAGAGCATGAATTTAATATAATATAAAATTGTCTCTTGCCTCATTGGTTTTATATGAAGAAAATAGTTGTCTACAGTCAAATCTATTTACTGGCTTGTCTCTTAGTATAATAGCATTCAGTAAAAGCTCACCTGTCTTCATAAACAGATACATCTTACTTATTTAGTATATAAAATCAATACCAGGACATTCCAGATTAATTTCAAGGTATTAGAAAGCACTTATTTACCCACTTAGTACTATGTTTACTTCTATTTCTAATGCTTAATTGCCCAAGGAGGTCTGGGATTCAAATACATCTATTTAGTGAGAAATGGCCCCAGCCTGATGCTCTGATACAAGTCAAAGTCAGAAAGAAGAAATATTATCATGCTTTTTATTTTACCAGTAGGAACTGAGACACATGGTAATTTGCTCATACACTCCAAAAGTCTGTGTCAGAGCTGGAATTTTAATTTAGATCTCCTGAGTCTCTGCAATGCCATTTCTAATGTCTCAGTGAAAACAGACTTGAATTCCTGTCACTTTTCTGAAGACAGCGGGCCTCAGACAAGTCTCCTTCAGCTTCCATACATGACTGCAATGCCTCAGAGAGTTGCTCTGAGTGACAGGAGGTACTTTCTTTCCCTCCTGGCAAGATAAGTGTGTTTATTATTTTCTCAACCTGTGTTTTGGAAGGTTACTTATTCAGGCTTAGAAGTTCACATGTGACTCTTCTGTGCCAGTCCTCAGAGTCATGGTCCCTGCTGCTGAATATTTGCAATGCTCTTTTGATCCACAGCTTTGAAGAGAGATCTATCAGAAAAGAGGGGGAACTGCCACAGCTGCCTTTTCTATAAGTATTTATTTATGCTTATAAAACCAGATGGGAAAGGTGCCCATCCTGTGCACTAGGCACTCCTGATAATTATTGAAAAGCACAGCATATCAGAAAGACAAAACCAGTAGACACATGTAGCAGCAACCTCTGGTTAGAGACTACATGAGAAGTGAGAAAGCAATATGAAAGGAAGGATATCTAGACCTTCAGGGAAAAAAAAACAACAACAAAAAAAACCAAACCAACAAAACACCATACATTAAGAAAACAGCCATGTTTCCAAAGGCTCTATAATTTGCCAACTCCTAATTTGGGGCTGAATCACAACAGACTGGGGAATAATGCACAGAGATGGGGTACAAATACGCAGGTATGACCATCATAGAGCAGGTCACTGGAACGTCCAGAATGTGGTTTATCTATGCAAACAACAGAAAATTAACAGTTATTTTTTTCTTGGCCACTGAAGAGCTTCTAAGAAATTCTGACCTAGAAAGCTCAAGCAATTTTCATATGATTGGTCACAAGTATCGACAACTCCATATAAAAATCCCTCTCTGTCTTCTCTCTCTTGCTCACACTCCTAAAGGTACCAGGGATAAAATACAGCAACTTCACAGTCTCTGTCCTGATCCAGTACAACAGCATTTGAACACAGGAAGAAACCATTTATTTTAATGATACTCTGGGGGAAAAAAAAAAAAAAAAAAAAAAAAAAAAAAAAAAAAAAAAAAAAAAAAAAAAAAAAAAAAAAAAAAAAAAA
>JANIJG010015303.1:0-64968 GCA_024611175.1 Megaceryle torquata | reverse complement strand
GTGTCCATGTACACCTTAAAGTGAGATCTTGCTCATTTGGGGCCCAAGGTATTGAGCTTATTGGAAGACTGTTATCTTAAACCATGGGATTTATAAAAAAAAAAAAAAATGTAGGAATGTGCGTATTACTTTGAAGACGAATTGCAGTATCTCATACAAATTGGACTGTGAGGGTCCTAGGTGCATGCCTCCCCTTTGAGGATTTCATGTTTCTACACTCAAGGCCAGCTTGCTGATAAAAGAAGAATCATCAGGAAGGAGCCTCCTGAGGATCTCCCCAAAAAACTTGTAAGAAGCCTTAGCACGTCCCTCTGCTTTTAAGCTGAGGCTCTCACTGTTGGCTCCTGCTTAAACTTATACTGCAGTGGGGCTGCAGCCATCCCCATGTCAATACCTAGCCAGGTACCTCAGTAATCCAAACCCTAACCCTGACCTGTGTTCTGACTTGCTGGTTTGACCTCTGAGTTCTGCAGACTTGGCTGGAGACACTGACCTTATGTCTGGCCCAAGTTACTGTCTTTCAACCTGATCACATCCCTGACTTTCTCATTCAGATTCCCAGCTTGACCTTGGGCCTGCCTCATCACCAAGAACTTGATTAGTGATTTGGACTGTTGGCTCCAACTGATTATTCTCACTGTACCTGCTCTGCTCACCTTGTTTTGGTGCTGTGGGTCTCTTGTCTATGAGACTTTTGCCTGCCTTCTTATCATGCTCAGCTTCTAGTTCCCCTTTCAGGCAGCCTGCTCTTGCTGCTCCATGATACAGATTTCAGGGCTACTGACAATTTCATGCCACAAATGTGTTTGAGCTCTCAGAGCTCTGCACTGCCACAGTGAATTTCATAATGTCTCCTGTAAGAAGCTATTGAAATAAAGGAAAGAACAAGTCCAATATTCCTTACAATAACTTAATATTAAAAAAATGGCTTAACTCCAAACAATACTAATGCAAAAGCATACCACTGTGACAAAAGGCACTGAAGTTCACAGTTCCAGTGGAAGGGCTACAAAAAAACCAGCAATATTTCATGAAAAATAACAAATGTACTCTAAGTAACATTTACTTTATGAGCTAATGTGTATAATGGAATCTGGAGAAAGTAGACTAATGCTAAATATAACTGAAGCCTGCTAAGTATTTGACAGAATCTCCTTGACAACTGGACATAGAAGAAAGCCTTATCTATAAACAATATCTACTTATGGAGGCATCTTTAGTGGGCACACCAGAGCTTACTCCATCCACAGTGCTCTAGCCAGATGTAAGTGTGTTGCTAGCAAAAGTCACACACTCACATTGGCTCCAGCTTATTTTTAACCCAATAATCTCAGATGGACAACAAAGTACATTTTCTTCATCACTGTGCTATGTTAAGCCATCCAGGCTCATAGTAGAGAAAACTTTGATCTGTCTGCAAAACATATGCAAACACATTAATAAAAAAGTCTTGAAAAGACTTTAAAAAAGGCTTAAATCTGATGAAGGAGGCAAAAATTTAGTTACACATTCTGCAGAGAGACTATTATCTGCCAATAGCATTAACCTTGCTTGTGTTCCGCTTCAGATACATATTCCATTTTGTCTGAACATTTGATCAGAATGAGGTCTAGAAGTATGTATGATGTGGGCAAGTAGAGTTTATTATTTTCATGTCAATCTTTTAGCTACTGCTTACGTTGCTGTGTTGGCAGGACTGGTGAAAGACTTGATTGCAGTGAGACTTGACAGGAAAAGGCCTCATTGAGACAGAAATTCATGTTGCTGCAGAAAGTTTGCTGAAACAAGGATGTTAGTGACCTAATTATGGAGGGTATGAAGTCTATGTCCAATACTTCTGAAAAGTAAAAGTAGTGCTTTAATCCTGTAAATTTTAGTAAAAGGAACCTTAAACTTGACATGAAAAACACCATGAAACTTGTCATTAGCAAGCTGCTGCTGCTGAACACTGCTAACATCTGCTTGACTGCCAGGTCCTTCATACCTTCTTACAAAAATATTTTATTCTATTGACTTGAATTTCAAAGTGATACTAAGAAAAGGGATAATTTAAAGCAGTCTGACAGATACTTGCTTTTAAGTACCTATTTCTGCAAACATCTCTTTTTTCTTACTTGTGGCACTCATCCTGGCATAAAACGGATTTAACTAAGGTATTATAAACCTGATATGTCTTTTGCCCATTTCTGTGGATATAATGATATTCTTCAATGTGTCTAATACACTTAACTGATCATTGGAATTAAGCTAATATTTACAGACAGAAATCTTATAATGGTGTATTTTGCCATTTCCCCAGCATAGCCCATGGCATTTATATTCTAAGACATTCCTGGTGCATCAGTGCTGTGCTAACACAAAATAAGACCTCAGCTTTCAAGATTAAATAATATTTCCATGGTAAAATCAGTCCTAAGCATCCAGCAACATTTCACAGAAATCCTGTGTGTTTTTATTCTGTACTCATATTTAACTAAAAAAAAAAATCTCTTGGAAAAATACTTTAATATTTATAGTTAATACATTAAAATGGTAAAAATGTAAAATGAGAAGAGATAATATATGATGATCTATCTGAACTGATAGGCTTCCTTGTCTTAGAAGAGATAATTAGTAGCACTGGCTGATCAAAATCTAGTCTAAAGTTTCCATCAGTATTCATGCTACTCACTGTTTGGCTCTTGATTGCCATGGTTAGTGTTTGAACTGAGAATTCTATGGTATTTCCCACTATTGCTCCCCTGGCCAATGGTGGTCTTTGATGTGTTTGATTATGTTATAATCCTGCTTTCTTCCTCATGTAAACAAACAAACAAAAAAAATCCCCACTTTTTAATGATTCTCCTTTTTTTTTTTTTTATTAAAGCAGAGAAATAACTTCCTATTTTCTCTTCATTGGATCTTTAAGATAATGTTATAAAGATTTCCCATCTGCTTATTTTCTGCTGCCTTTAGTTTCAGGATGAAAGGAAAAAAAAATCTGCCTACAAAGTTTTTGATAAAAACATGAAGAATTTTGCATACAGAGATGCTCTCTGTGTATGACAGAATTAAGATGATTACCTCATGTTACAGAAGCTTATTCCTATATTCTAAGTGCTAAGGGAATTAAGAGTCATACAACCTATTTCTAATGTGGAATTTTTTAGGGTGAGGAAGCATCAGGAGCAGGCTGCTCTGGAAGGGACAGTGAGCTCAGGCTGACAGCGAGGCAAGTACAGGGCTGTGACTTCACCCACAAGGGCTGCAGTTTCTCTGCAAAAAGAGCAGAGTGGGTCTGGTGATGTTAACCAGGCCCAGCCAACAGCTGAGTGACTGCCAAACCAGCCCATAATGATGAGGCTGGTCTGACATCAGTTGTAGTTACCTGCAGCACAGCTCTGTAAGCATGAAGGCCTCAGTTTAAATGTAGCTCTCAAGCAAAGTGGGAGGATGAGGCTTTTCACAACTCTTTCTCATACTGCTCTTTTTCCTGATCCAAGAGCGTACAGCTGCACTGTTATCAAAGATGACCTTGAAAACAGGTAGTTAAGCTTCTGAGCTGGGGAGGGGTAAGTGGAAGAGATTGCACAGTCTTTTGGTGCACACAGGACACTGGCATTTCTAGATGTCTGTCTTTTGTTTCACTGGTTAGCTGAACACTGGTCAGCTGTTGTGCTAGCTTACTTTCCCAGTTAATCTCTCAATACTGTCCTAGTCAATTATATGATTTTATAATAAGCAGGAAAGAAGAGCCACTGCAATACTGGGGCCTTACCATGCATGACCTTTTTCTTTCTACCAATCTTCATTAGGCATGAAGAATGAAAAATTTCAGAATGTTAAGAAAAGTTAAAAGTCAGAGAATCAAACTGAATTTTCAAGATGGAATATATACACATACTTCACAGTTAAAGTTGTCTTCAGTTTTTAAACTGTAGTATTTCAACAATTCTGAAGCAGCTTATTACTATGAAGTACATTTCAACTGGAACCAACTAAATGGGTGATACTCTGTTAAAAAAATACCTATCCCAGAAACAAATCTTTTAGAAAATAATACAGGCTAATTAGATTAAATTGATCAATCATTACAGAATTATGATATAAATAAAAATATTAATAAATAGAATTACTTTTTATGCTTTAAGAAAGCAATGCTCTTTTTACAAGTTCACTAAAATTTTAGAAGCACTCAAATATTATATTCTTTGGGTTTTTTTAAGAGATAAAAATTGTACGCTTGTCACAATGTATAGAAGGACAGTAGGTAGATTTATATTTCATGATGATGGTGACACTTGTGTTTTGCGCAGCATTTTCAATGGATAGCTTTCAATAGTTTATTTTATTTTTAAGCAGTTAATTCCCTAGGTAGTTTGACAGATTTTTGATAACTGGTAATTGCATCACACCTTTTCTGATCATGGATTATAAAGATGAAAAAGTGAACTTGCTTATATCCTGAAAAAATAACATTATTTTATATATTTTCACTTCCTATCAAGTAAAGTCAAGTTTCTATTCATAAGCTGTACACTTGTTGTGTTGTATGAAACTGGATGGTCACAATATAAGCAGGCCTGCTAGTCTTATCCTCTGTAAAATATGGATCTAGTTCATGCACAGACTTCCTCTGGTGCCCTTTAATTGACATTTGAGTTTAAATTTATAACTGCCAGAAATCATCCCACTCATTGAATAAAGCTGGCAATGCTGCAAAGAACTGTGACCTCAGATCCTAAGTCATACGGAAATTGCTTTGGACTGTGGTTACTCGTGTAAAAAAAACAATACAGCAGAAATGACTGAATTGCTCATTGGCATACAGTGAGCCTTGAGAGATACTTTTGCTTGCAAAAGTTTACTGAGCTATGTAGTACTTTTTTACAAGGAATTCCTTTCTTCTGGTTATTTTTTTACTATGCTATATTCTTATCCCCAGTGTATAGAGAAACAAAAAAGACAAATCTCAGTAATCCTATACTCTGGTAGCAACACTTAGATCTTAAGTAAGTGAATGGTAATGGATATGAATATGGAGCCTTTCAGGTCTCTCTCATACCCATCAGCTAGAAAGCAACACAACATAGGAGAATGAGGAGCCATTTTAAAGCACTTTTTTTCAGAAAAAAAATTAAAATGATGCTTGGAAGAAAAAAAAAAAGAAGATATTTTATTGGAGCAAGAATCACACACCTGTATAATACCGAGTACTTTAGGAAAAATCATAGCTAAATACTGAGGTATACATGAAATTGCCACTAATAAACCTGGAAGTGATATTTTACATTCAAAATTAAGGATAAAGAACAATTAAAGTAGAGCCATGAAAGACAGAAGTGATACAATTCAAGGATCATTGATAATTTCTGCACAGTAATGCCTTGCACCTTGAATTTGCTGTGTACAGATTTAGCACTACATTCACCTGGTGTTAATATGTACCTGGTATCTCCTACAGAGTGTTCAGCACTATCATCTGTAAAACAAGAGCTAAAAAAAAAAAAAGCAATATACTCTAAGAAACTATTTAAAAATAAACATTTTCTAGACTGTTATTCATAAGTTTTCATAATAAAACCCAGAGTGGGTTATTTTTATTGAATTTGAAATGTTTATATGTGCTTTTTAAGGCTACTCAAATATGCTTAATGCATAACAGTGTTTCATTTACTTTGCAATCTCCCATGTTCATTATTTTCACTTTATGCTGTTGTCACTTAACTGACTTTGGGGTTGGCAGCTGTGCCCATCTGACATCTCTGATAGCCTGTCTATCTTGAAAATACTCCTGAGGGCTTCAAGATACAGAATTCTCAAATTAGGCATGTAATTACCGTGGCTGTGGGCACAACTAGCTTTGTTTGAGCAATTTACCCATTTTTTTCCCTATATTTGCAATTCTAATTCTAAAGCCACTTTACTGTTTTTATGAAATTAGGGGGCTAACAGTGCTCTTGACCCATACTGCCTTTTATTCTTCATACAGTACTATTCTTTTTTCAGCTAGTCATAGCCTTGTGAACTGGAGGTAATTGCACGTGAAGTAGGTCTTAGGTATACTAATCATGTTTCATATGTAAAGAACATCCTTCTTAGTCTTTGGATGTAAAATTATACATCAGAGAAAAGAAAAAAAATATTTTTATAAATCCACTAAATCCTCACACTGTACCTCCGACTTTTTCATTAGTTACCGTGCACTGGAAAATCTAAGTGTTCTGTTATACTCAACTACAATATGTTTATTTCTAATGACAGAGATTTAAGTGCTACCTGCTCTCATCCTAGACATCCTGACAGTTTTAAACGGCTCATGCTGCATGAACCTGAGGAAATGTCAACAGGTGTGGTGTGTTGACCCCAGCCAGCAGCTAAGCACCCACACAGCCACTCACTGAATCACTGCAACCCCCAGCAGGACAGGGGAGAGAACAGGAAGAGCAAAAGTGAGAAAACTCGTGGGCTGAGATAAAGACAGTTTAATAAGTGAAAGAAATAGAAAAATAAATTGATGCAAAGGCAATTACTCAGCACCTCCCACAATCAGACTAATGCCCAGCTGGTGTCCAAGCAATGGCCTCCTTGGAAGACAAAATGCCTCTCCTTCTTCCTCTACCCCCAGTTTTTATTGCTGAGCATGAAGCTATATGGTATGAACTATATCCCTTTGGCTAATTTGGGTCAGCTGTCCCAGCTGTGTCCCTTCCAACTCCTTGCTGATGTCCATCCAGGGAAGCAGAGTGCTGCACTGTTCAACAATAGCAAAATAACTGGTGTCTTATGAATATTGTTTTAGCCACAAATGCAAAACACAGTACCAGAAGGTATGCTATAAGGAAAGTTAACTCTAATCCAATCAGAATCAGTACAGATAGGCATTAAAGTTTAGCTTTTAAAATAATTTTATTTATTTATATTTATTTTTTGAACATCTCTCACATAAAAAGGCCCACTTCAACATTAAGCTCCAGGCTATATTACAACCTTAAATATTCCTCGGCTGCCATAATGCATGCTAGAATGGGGCAAGAAGCTGTCAGTGATGAGCAATGCTGTGAGAGATATTTTTGTGGATGAGAGCACTCAGAAAAGATTTGTTGAAATCGTTTGGAATGTAGCAGTAGCTGTAACGATGTGGGAGGTAAAAATTTTCCAATCTAAATGACATTTTGTACTTAATAACACATTCATTTCAGGAATTTAATGAATTTTAAGAGGTGTTTTTTTCAGGACATGCCTTTATTTAACAAACAGAAAACTAAAGAAGTTGTTTATTTTTAAATATTGATGTTGTCACTATTACCACAAAACACTGAGTAAGAATTCACACTTAGAAAGTGATATCTGAATGTGTCAGTTTAATATCAAAACAACTACCATGAGAAGTATCCCTGTTTGACAGGTTAAAGAGAAATATATAAAAGAAATGGTCTCATGGTCTGGATATACGCCTTAGAGCAAAGAATTGCATCTCAGTTATTCTCACAGACTCCTTCAATTATCTCAGGGAGATCGCAACTTCCCAATTTGTTTCCCCACAACTAACAGAGGATAACACCGCCTACTACTCTACATGGATGCACACACATTTTCTGAATAATGCTGAACCTGAGGATAGCTTGCTCTGGGCCTACTGTTTGCAGAGCAACAAACATAGCACCAGCAGATTATCTAGGAACCAAGCAAAAACTATTTAAAGAGCTTTTTGAACAGTAGTAAAGGAAACTCATTAAGATACATCAGCCTGCTAAATTCCTTAGAAGATGCAGACTTTTAAGTCAAAGTCAGGACAAAGTATTAAAGCAAATACTCTGAACCTGAAGTTACTAGAGTAGTTGAACTGGTTTTAGAATTCAAGGGTGATAAAGCATGAGTATTCTTAAATAATTAACTTACTCCTGTAAACTCCATCCTTCTTTTCTTTCTTCCCACACCATATAATAACCAATCCTACCTCATTCTTCAAAGCTTGAATGTAATTATTATTTATATGTATAGGCATCCCCAAATCAGTCTGAAAACAGATAATCTTATTCCAGTCTTCTCTTTCCCCATCTCTCACTGCTCTACAACGTTTTCTCTTTGAAACTTGAACCTCCCATATCAGATAGTGTGAACCAGAGAAAAGCCGTGTACTGCTTTTGGAGAGTGTAACTGGCCTGAAGACAATTGGAGTTTGTCTATTCCTGTTGTATAAGGCAAGGAAGATTGTGCCTTTAACATATTGTTGAATGAGGAAAACAATACTCAGGTTCTCAGTTCACATGTCGAAAGCATTCCTGTGAATTATATAAGTTAGTTGGGAAAAACTATTGAGATAAATGCCCTTCTGTTATCTGCCATAATGGCAACGAATTAAATAGGTCTGTTCCTCTTATCTAATCTTTCTTTTTTTTATTAGCGTTTAGAGTGTGCCTATCACCCATACCTCCGCTCTAAATATAGAATTGATACCTGCACAGAATGTACTCTGTAATCTGCCTTGTGTCATTACTGAATTTAGCTTCTTAATTAGCGCCATTGCCTCCTAGGTTTTGCATACACCAGATAAAATGGTATTGACTGAAAATTCACACTAGACTTTCTGTTCAAACCATTTGATCTTTACATTCAATATTTTTGAAATAATCTCTCCAGATGAATAAATTGCTTTACACAAACTAGATTGTTCTTTTTAAATTTTGTTTGTTTGATTGTTTGTTTTGTTTGTTTCCTGTTTTATTTATAACATTTCCTGTTCTTGGGAGTCATAATGTCATCTCTACATAAAATGACATGCTGCAAATCCTTCCTTCAGGAGTATCACCATTTGTGATGTATTTATAAGACCTAACCACAATTTCTTTTTATGTGTTTTGTTTGTGGAACTCTGTCTGACAAGAATCATGTTTCACACAAAATTTTTGTGAGTATCTAACAAATGGTTCAATGACAGTTTTAACATATAGAGTCAACTGCAATACATTCATCTGTTGGTTTTATTTCACTAAAAAAAGGCAATCAAGTTTGACATAATTTTCTTTGAGAAAACAAATTATTGCTCATAATTCAATTAACTGTTAAATTATGTTTCTTATAATTAGTATTATATTAGATTTCTTGGTAAATAGTGCCAGTATTACTGCATTTCCAACAAAACCACTCAAATGTAGTGATTAGCAAAGGGCATTACTTTGCAAAGGGAGCAAAAGCTGTATTCTTTTTCATGCATTCTGAACTATTTTTTTTTCAAACAGCTCTGTCCCTCTGTACTCTAGTCACTTCTCTGAAAGACTATAAATCATGAAGCCATCAGGACTTCTAAAAAATAACTGAGTAACTAAATTCACTTAGCTACTTAGTACTTCCACATTTGTCTACACATCCCAGTTTTCTTACCTCTTGCATTTTATCAGTATCTTAATCACTTGGTGACTCTTGCTGACACTGATTTTGCAATCAAATCCAGTAGAGTGCTTAAAAGCACAAAAAATGTCAAGCCCATCCTTATTTAGTAATAGATTTACATCCCTAATACATCCTTCTCTGTGATATATTTGCCAAAAACTCTTTTTACCCCTTAAACTTAGTATGAATAAATGCTACCTTGGAGTTATGATGGGATACAGTACAGCAGAAACTCACAGAAATAAAGCAAGATTCACAATTCAGATTCTGCTTTGAATATTACCTTTAAGGGAAAAACTGAAAAGAGAAGGAGATGGGAAGGGGGAAGTAGAAGCGGGGAAAAGGAAGTACAAAGGAGAACACAGAAGGGAAAGGAGAAGAAGAAAAAGAAAAGGAAGGGAAGGGAAGAGAAATGCAGAGTTCTGAATTCTAGCAAATGTTTCTATGCCATCAATTAAACTGACTTCGGTGAAATTCGTTGCAATACACACTGTGACCCGTCACATTAGTAAAGCACCAAACCTTGCTTTGGACAGAATAGTTACAGAACAAAATGCAACTGTAAGGCAGCACAGATGGACCCAACGACATTCACTTTACCCTAGCTAGGATGGGTAACAACGGTAGTGAATATCAGGGAAGCCATTATCACAATCTAACTACCAGAAAACAACTTTCTGGAAATCTACAGTGCATACTACACTATCCTCTTTGCTCTTTGTTCTCTGTGCTGATTAGCTGAAACTAGCACCTGGTCACCAGTATGAAAGCTGTACTTTCACTTTCTTGTGTCTTCTTGTGTAGAAAGTCCATGGCTCTCTTGTAGTGCAGCCGATCCACAATACTTGCTTATACTACAAGAGGAAGGGCAACTGTGTTTTGTTAATGAGTCAGTTTTGCTCATCTTATAGTAGAGCAATCTGCAGAAAAAATGAACTGTGACAGCCATTCAGACCACATAGTTATGAAACATGCAAAAGAGAAAATTCATAAATGGTGCAAAGAGGCATCACAGGATTTTGGATTAAGTACCTACATAGCTTTTTCTGTAAGGGCAGCTTAGTCTTTGACATCTGTTCTGTTGCTCAGTGTAGATGCAGGAACATTCTTAGAACTGGAACCAAACAGGTGTTAGAAATAAAATAGTCTGATATTATTTTTCACTTTAGAACATTTCCAAAAGGACTGTGTACTGACATCTTGAGTTTAGGAAACTTTAGGAAATGCTTTCACTGAGTCATCAGTTACTATAGTGCTTACCATATGAGCTCCTGTTGTTTGTTAAGCCTACTTGCTGGATAGCTTTAGAAATCAAATTACAATTCATTCCATTTGTATTGCTGCAAGGTTTGATCTTGAATCCTGTTTTCGTGATGCTGTGCATGAACTTTTCTGATTTCTGAACTTCTCTTCATTGTCTATAGATGTTCTTTATCTGCTCCTACTTTCTTAAATTTTTTACTCTCAACAGAATTGCTGTCTACTACAAAAAAACATACCAAACAGTCCAATGGAGAGGGCATATGTCAGTCTCAGACACCAGGATTCAATTTTCTACAGTACTAAAGTCTGCCTGTGTGTCAGACCTGAATTCAATAGAAGCTTTTCGTCCAGCCTTAGGCACCATGCCACTATGTAGAATTCAATGTTGCCAGTTTTAATTAATTCCATGTGAGTGATGAAATTTTCATTAGGAGAGAAGCTAGTACCACAACCACATGAGAAACTTCAGCCTTCTCCTGAATTTTAGCCAGACCTGTCAGGAAATCCTCTCTGAGGGTCTACTTGCCATGCTTGCTTGTCTAGGGGTCTTTAATGATGCAGACTTTGAGGATGATGTGAGAATACCTAAATATCAGGTTTAGATGTCTATGGACTCCTTGTGACTAATATTTAGCCTGCCTGTTGATCATGTTCTCTGAAAAATAATGCAGGTATTTTTTCCAAATGAATTTGTTTTCTCTTTATGAAGTGCCCCTTGAATCATAATTAAAACAAAACTAAAGCATAAAAGGTAGACTGACCATACAGTATAATTGTTTCAATCCAGAGACTCACAGGTCCCCTTTCATGTCACTGGATCCCAACATCTTGGGTATAGAAAGTATCTGTACAGAAGGAACGTCTATGTGCATAGAATATAGGCTGAAGTCTATGTCACTATTTAATAAACTGTTATTGTAACATATGGCAGCTAGAACAACATATTTGGTATGAAAATACTAAGGGGGGCTTCTTGATTTGAAAATATTAGTGCCATTATGTTGTATTTCTAAACCTGAACAAATGTTATATTTAGACCTGGGACACAACAGGGTATGAATTATTGCACACTAATTCACAACTAATGTGTTGCTGCAAATGAAGCTAAAGGCTGAGTGCAATCAACTCTGCTCCATCAGTACAACATTAATTCACACACACTAGAAGATGTTATTGCACTTATAAAAATATTATTCCAAAAGGTCACAGATTCTAAAAATAAATGGTAATGTAACCAGGGTCAAGTTCCAAGAATTATTATCAACCACAAGTCTGCTCTCTATCTTTTAAAAATAAGCACATATATCACAGAGAACTTGTGTGTGGGTTATCCAAATGTAAGATAATTCCCTATTTCAGCAATAAAGTTGCATATAAGACCACTGAATATGGAGTTCATGGTTATACTTGGAAAATAAATTTAAAAAAAGGGAAAGATCTGCTGCATAATTTCAGACAAACTGATGCACCACAACATTTTAAACAGAAATTATATTTGTAAAGGACACTTTGAGATGTACTTCCAGGCATTATGGACTACTCAGCTTCCACATCATTCGGCCTAAGGAAAATTTAGGTTTTGTTTGGTATTCCATCTGCAGCTTTTGAGATGTGGAATTTTTTGTGACAGTGTTTAGTTGTGTCCTGTGCCATACTAATTAGACTCCTCAAGATAAACATTTTGCAGGGATTAAGTGTGTTTTTAGGGAACCTAATGTTACCTTCTAATAGTGTTTAAAAATAGAGTGTTCATTGATTATAGCATTGTCTAGTATTTACATATTTTTAAATAGGTTTGCAGAATATTTTTGGATTCTTTTTTACCCATGTCATGGTTCCTCTTACAGAACAGGCTAGGAATAGGTTAAGAACAAACAGTGAGGGACCTTTTATCAAAGGATAGCTGGGGTTATGACTTTCCTGCGGCTGGAGAGCCTGTCTTGTCTTTCTTCTCCTATATTGGGACTGACAAGAAACAGAGCTATAAAGAAAGACTGTGCATGTGTTCCATTTGGCAGGCTGTCCTAAGAAATGGTAGCTCTAAAAAAATAGCCTATAGGTGGAGAAAAGTTTTGAATAATCTTAGGGTGCATCAATGCTGAAGAAAGCAAAGACTTGACAGAGTACAGTTCAGCAATTAAATGGAGTTTTTAGACCTTAGAATTTAGCTTTGCCCAGGAAAGGAAATTAGTTACTTCAGGATTCATATACATGTTTTTATCCATTCCACATCAATATATTTTCAATGTAGATGAACAGAAATCTTAATACTCATTCAAACCCAAATCTAATTTTTAATAATTCATTCTGAGCCTGACTCACACTGATCATTTGATATTCACTAATAAATCTGAAAACTATTTGAAAACTTTCTTGTTTGTTGGAATTGCATTAAGAATATTGGGGAAATTCCTGATTTAAAAGTAATAAGGTTTGATTCTATGAAAGAAAAATTGTAAATTTTAAGAAGTTATTATGAATAATTTTGATTTAAAAAATCAAATGTATACATTGTATCTTTTCCATGACAAATCACACCATTTAGAATAGAAAATATTTTATTACAGACAGTGAATTTACACTGGAATCGTTCCACACAGAATCAGATTTATTTAACTACAGTTCTTTAATATAAAGAAATGAATTAATATTATACATGAATAATTTAAGAAATTGATATACTCATTTAAGTGTAAGAAGTGAATAGTATAAAATAATGCTAAACAGAATATTCTTGTGATAGTTTAGGTATTTTACTCCTATTTGTGAAACTAAGGTTTCCTAAGACTTGCTTAGTGTGATAAAGAAACCAGCTGTAGTACCCCATTTAAATACATCTCTCAGGTACAGACAAATGCACTCTATCATCTATTACAAATATTGTGTCTACTATTAAAATAAATAGGTAGGAAATTCCTACAAAGTATAGACAAAATATTGTTGATATTACACTAAGGGAAATTATTGTCTAGCTAACAAGTGAATAGATATGTCAGAAGATGGCAGAGCTGTGCCACATGAGTCAGAGGGCTGAGATGCTGTCTAGGGCCCTTGGTGAGTTAATATCAGGTCTCTTCAGAGATGAAAAATAATAATTAAACACTGCTTGTCAATTAATGCCAACTTAAAGAAAGGTCCTACACTTCGATTAAGTGAGGAGATTGGGTTGCTTGAAAACAGCAAGAAAGGAGGAAGAAAAGGACTACGGAATAATGAAAGATGTAAGGTAAAAAGGGAAAATAATTAAACACACATGCACTTACACTGAGTTGGAGCACTCACATTTCTAATTAGAATTTCAGTGCAGGAGCCCAATTTAACCTTAGGGAGTCTTTATAGTCACGTCAGTGTTGTGCACAGCACTCAATCTGATGCTGATATACCAGGTTGAATTTTCATATTACATTTAGCAGAATGCTATTATTTATACACGTAACATATATTTCATTTTTATGCACAGTGTAGGAGCTGTCTACAATATCTGCTTGTGAGAACTAGAAGCCTGAGAACTGACAGTTCATTACCTTTTTATCACTCTTACTCCATTAATGAACTCATGTAGTTGGTTCCCATATTACTTTGACAGAGACCTCATATTTTTGAGTTATTGTACTATATTTGCATTACTTCAGAGGCATGTTTTTGTCAATATATAACATATCTAGAGAATGAAGGCATAAAAATGCTCACACATCTAACAAGTGAAGAATGTGCTGAAGTGGAATAGCCATAGTGGTATTACAATAACTGCACTCCACAGTAAGTTCTAACCTCTGATGAAGCCTGTGAACCCAAGGAGAGCTGTTTATTTATTTTGAATCTCTTCTCCCACCTAAACAGATGTGCCTCAGATTGAAATAGTAGTCACTAGAGCAAGAAGCTAATTAGACAAGCTAAAAGGTTCTATTCCACAGAGTATTTCCTTAGAAGTTGTAGATAAAAATTTATTAACAGTTTTTAGCTCTGTGAGAGAGCCATTTCTCATTCCTTAAATACAAGTTTTCTTAAAAATACTTGAGAGGAACTGAAACATTTTAAATGTAACTGAAATTGTACATTTCACAAATAATATTTGGGGTTTGTCTACATTTTGATTAAGAATACGTTTACTCCGTCCTCTATAGTCTAATTTATCAAGTACACATCATTCCTTTTGAGCAAAATGCCTCTTAGTTACTTCTCTACTTAGAGAAATTTTAGTCAAATTTTATGGATGGCAGGTAGGGATTTGCTGGAAGGGTTAATTTTCCATCTCTCCAACAATGTTCAATGGGGCATATGTGCTTCTGGTCATGTGATGCAATTACAGCTGACAGCCTGCCCTGTCCCCTGAACAGCTCGGTCTGATCCTCAGATTAATGTACTTAAAACAGTAAAATCTCTGTAAGATGTAATGATAAAGAATGACAACACTTTCTAGAGTATATCCCATATTCCTGCTGACCAGTATCTTTCATGGGAAATTACTGGCATATGCTCAAACAAACCAGAGAAAAGTAACTCGTGAAATGCTTATTACCTGTGAATTTTATAAAAAATATTTGGTTTGCAGTTTCATATGTCTTTATTCCTATTGATGAATTTTTAAAATTACCCTCCTTTAAGCCCCCAGAATGTTTACACGGTCCTTGCACACTAACATCTGCTAAGCCTTTTTTGCTCAGGAGGAATAATTCATGCCTCTTGAGTTTGCACACGTTTCCCATATGTCTGGAAAATCATAAGCTCTCACTCCTATCTTGTTAAAGGTTTTCATTCTCCATACATTTACCAAGGAAGAAAAACTGCAAACGCATTTTATTTTCACAAGTTTTTCACCAACCACTTTACATTTTGAATCCCTATACATTTTCAAGAGTGTTCCCATGGAAACCAGAAAGAAATTTTCTCTACATTATTCTTGGAGAATGAAATGCAAGTAGAAATGTATTTAATAATTTTAGCAGAAACTTGCAGTGTTTTAATTCTAGCTCAGATTTTTAAGACTATATTTTGAGTGCTGTGACAGGACATTAATGAAAAAGTAGGGAGCTCTTCTGACATTCATAAAAGTATTGAGATGCTAGCATGCATACATCCATGGGCTCAGCACAGCCATGCCATGACTTTTCTGACAATTGTATTGACATTAAATTGGTATGACATTAAATTCAAAAGTTCTGATTTGGACTGCAGACCATAAATTTTTGAATTTATGAAGAGGAAAAGTTATCTCACAGCTTGCTTCACAGACAAAGCTCTAGTAAACACATGTAGGCCCTTACTGATGAGGAAGAAATGGCATAAGTCATATAACTTACTTTTTTTATAACTTTCAAGTTCCATGCACTTGAGAAGTTACATATGACTAGCCTGGCAGATGAGGTGACAGAATGGATATTGTTCTACGTAGAATTCAGTAAGGTTTTCAACACTATCTTCCATGAAATCCTCATAGAGTAGCTGATGAAGTATAGTCTGGATGAGCAGACAATGAGATGGATAGAAAAGTGGCTAAACATGTGAGCCCAGATGCTAGCAATCAGAGGCAGAAAGTCTAGTTGGAGTCCAGTAATTACTGGTGTGCCTCAGGGGTCAATACTGGGTCTGATTCTTTTTGGCGTCTTCATTATTGAGCTGGATGATGAGGCTGAGTATATACTCAGCAAGTGTGCTGATGACACAAAACTGGAAGGAGTGGCTGGTACACCAGAGGGTCATGCTGACACTCAGAGGCACCTTGACAGGCTGGAGAAATGGGCTGACAGGAAGCCACTAACCTTGTTCAGTTCAGCAAAGGGAAGTGCAAAGTCCTGCACCTGGGGAGGAACAACCCTATGCATGAATATTATGCTGGTGGCAAACGAACTGGAAAGCAGCTTTGCAGAAAATATCTTGAGAGTCCCAGTGGACACCAAGTTGAACATGAGCCAGCAATCTGCCCTTGAGACAAAGATGGTTAATGGTATCCTGGACTGCATGAGGAGAAGTGTTGCCAGCAAGTCAAGGGAAGTGATCTCACCCTTTTATTCAACACTACTGAGGGCTTCCTCTGAAGTACTGTGTCCAATTCTGTGCTCCCCAGTACAGGAGAGACATGGAGCTACTGGAGAGACTCCAGTGAAGGGACACTAAAATGGTTAAGGGACCAGAGCATATCTCCTATCAGAAGAGGCTGAGAGAGATGTGGCTGTTCATCCTGGAGAAGAGAAGTCTTGGTGGGGTTTTTAACAATTTATATAAATACCCGAAGGGAGGGTGTAAATAAGACAGAAAGAGACAGACTCTTTTCATCAGTGCCTGGTAACAGGACAATGGATACAAACTCAAATTTGGGAGGTTCCATATGAACACAATAAAACTTTTATTTTTACTGTGAGGGTGACTGAGCACTGGCACAGGTTGTCCATAGATGTTGTGGAGTCTCCATCCCTGGAGATATTAAAAAGCATGGTCCTGATCAACATGCTCTACATAGCCCTGCTTGAGCAGGGCAGTTAGACAAGGCGACCTCCAGAGGTCCGTTCCAACCTCAACCATTCTGTGATTCTGTCACTCTGTGATCTGTTAGCTTAACTGCTACTTCCTATTCCTCTATAGTAACTTTTTTTTTCCAACCAATCTGATTTCTCAGGTTGCAATGAGTCATGTCATGTAACTGAATGTGTCACATCCAACTGCGATATTATGAGAAACAACATAACAAAAAGTGACAAGATTTAACATGACAAGTAAGAATGAAATGCTACGGTGGTAAACATCAGTTTCCAGCAATTTGGTATGTCATGTTTTTTAAAAAGGACACCCTAACTGTATGGTTCACATATAGTAATCACAGCTCCTGACATACAGAATTACTTAGTTTTCAATGTTTCATGTTTTCAGACACCCCAATGGCGATTATCTTTTGATATCCAGTTGAAAGATGTATTTTTGGCTGAATTAACACTGATATACTCATGAAAATTAACCATCAATGTGAGTTTAAACCAAAGATGATTACAGTGATCAGCTGAAATTGGGAAAATTCATTCAACCAAAAATGGCAATTGATGTTATTGATAAGCAGAGCTGCTTACAAGAGTAATTCCACTTGCGCATTTTACAGTGGCTTATAATGGCATGGAATTTCTTATTGACATCAGGTAACAGTGTTATTTGGGAAATGTAATAAAGTTCCGTCTGCTATCCAAATTCTTAGGCCCCCCCAAAAAAAAGAAAAAAAAAAGGATTTTCAAGTTCATCAGTACACAGAGACTGAAAACAGAATCTTTTAATTCAGATTACTGGAGCAACTGAAAGGGCAAAAATATTAAGCCTGGGAGATGATCAGGGAAAAAAATGACAGATTGAACAGGACCAACAACTGGCTAAGAAACAAGCAGCTATTTCTTACCATAGAATTTTTTATTATGGAAGGTTTCAAAATATTGGTTTAAACCCACTTTTTGTTATTTTTCCAGCATAAAACATGTTTAATATTTAGGTTACATAGTAGGAAACATTATCACTTCTGATACGTCATACTGTGAACCAGTGAAGTTGAAATCAGTATATATTTTATTTTAAAATGAATAAGGAATGTTCTTAATGCTCTGATGAAAACTTTTCTGGACCACAGTGTCTCCTGTCCATCTTTTACTGAAATAATTTCTTTTATGTCATTTAAAGTGTAAAAAAAAGACATTGTTCTTGGAAACACAGCTCTAAGTAGTTCCTTCAAAACAGAATGAAACATTCACAGTCATCTAGTTAATGACAGAGAAATCTATGCAAACACCATCTATACCATATTTGTTCTCCCAATTTTTGTTCACTCTTAAGATCCATACATTTCATGAACAACATTATATTCTAAAAAATAAACTATGGTTTTCACTACGGGGTACTTTTCAGATGGTAAGAAGAAAATAGTTTGAAATCCTTCAGTCTTGCTGCATCTTAAAATAAGTAGGTCTAGTTCTACATTGTTCCAAGATCAAGTTTTCAAGCTACTCAGTGTTTAGTGAAGTTAGTCGTAAATAGAAAAAGGAAGTTCTAGTTCTCTCCATGAGATCCAGAATACTGAATTCCTTGTTTTGCAAAATTAAAGGGTATCAGCTTTTGCTATCAGTGAGGAATACATCAAGAAACATGCATATACCATCTGCAGCTAATTTTAAGGCATTTGGGATACAGCTGTCTAGAAGACTGCCTGGCAGTAGAAGTCTTCACCTGACATCTCTGATACTATTGCTCTGTGGAAGCTTCACATCACAGACTTCCTGAAAGGAAAACAAATCTTCTAACTTTGGGACCATCATTGTCTACAGCTCTTCTCTGGAAGAGGTATACTGTCTCTGGAAGAGACAGAATCATTTATCATTTGTGGAAAAGGGAAAACTCTGTGAATCAGTGAATGTATAGAGCACATGACTTCTGCTTACATCTTTAGCAGAACCCAAAATCTCTAGATGGTGGGCAGCAGCCACTGCAGTTGCCATCAGTCTATAAGACTCATGAGCAGAAGTATTGCGTGAAGATGCAGAAGAGAAGCATGTATGAACCCAACAGGTTCACTGGCACATACTACAGTATCTCTGAGCAAGCTTCTTTGCAGAAGCACCAGCTACGCACATATATGATTGTTCTGAGCTCGTGAATGAAGCAGAGAAAACATATTCAGTAAATGGTGAGGAAGATACCCTATATAACCAACATTGATTTATCTTAGGGAGTGTAGACATTCATGAGTCAGGGCTGCGAGTGGCAGCCATGTTCTTTGAAGGGATGGGTCAGAGTCTGTCACTCTTTAAACTGTGCTAGAAAGCGATCATGTTGCTGCTCCATATAATTACTGAGTTTGCAAAGTGCAGAACAGTGCTATTGACTGAGATGTTGAAGCATGTGTTTACATATTTTACCTGTTTTGGTTTATATGTGTTATTTCATTGTTTTGGAGAAGTGTTTATTTTACTTAAAATATGAATAATTTACGCTCACAGATTGACTGCAAAATATTCTTATACAAGGTACCCAAAACTCAGTGGAATCTGAAATTCTGGAGATCTCTTTCCAAGGTGATTTTTTTCTGTTACAAAAGTGTATGGAAAACAAAAATTATTCTTTTCATTTCAGTAATAAATACCTAAACTTCAGTATAATACTAGAAAGAGCAAGGAAATTATTATGGAACATATATGGAAAATGTTTTAAAATTTGAAGTTAAGCGATTACACTGATATCTAAAATCATATTTCTGCAATCTGTGTTATACTTCCCAATAAATCTATGAATCATCCATAACTAATAGGTGTCTTAAATTCAGGCAATTATCTCTAATTTTCAAAATACTAAAAAGAATATTCTTGCTTTCTGCCTTCTCAAATGTTTATTTATTTTTTTTAATTAGTAGAGTTACTTGAAAGTAGTAAGACAAAAGTTGTATTCTGTAAACCTTCATGTTTCCATTTCAATTCTAAAGAGAAAGATACTGGGAAAATACCTGGGAATCACAACAGCAATTTTCATTGCATTCCTTGCTGCCTCTGAGGATAATGAGCATATCACCATCAGTGAATTGTCACCCATTTTTATTTTCTTTTTCTTTCTGTTTTACAACAGAAAGCCCCAGAAAATCCACACTGCCTAACTGGCAATCAAACCAGAGAAATACTGTAAGCAGCAGTCCCTTGGGAACCTAACCATTAGTAAACTGAGAAAATAATTCCTGTCGTGGGTGGCCTTCAAAGTTCTGGCATTACACTCTTTGTCTGGAAAGAAAATAAATGGAGACTAGAAGTTTGCCAAACTTCGACAAAAGCAAGAACTGTAAATACCAATGACTACCCCTTCCTGGTATTACACATTCAGGAATGCAGAAGCTCCCTGAGGCTTATTGGAGGTGAAGTGTGTCAGAGCAATCATCAATAGCTCTCACATTTTCAGAAATACCTTTCTTTTACAGATAGACAGTAACACTTGCAGGTAACAGTATTACTGCTGTTATTATAATACACTGAAGTGTTACAGATCACTAAGCCAAGAGGTATTCAAGCTTTTTTCCCTTCAGTTTAAATGTATGTATCTAGGATAGACACATGCTAGAATGATAATCTGTCTGATCTTTAAGTCTGTGGGCAATATTTAGGTCTAAAAAAGATGTTCCATTCAGGTGACATCATTGTCAACTACTGTACAGCGCCTACCACAGATGGGGAACTGCTATGGCAACAGCTCCTACCAGCTATAGTTTTGGTCTCTCCTTGCTCATACTCCTTGCCAGGATTGCTTCCTGATGACATATTGCAGTTGTGTTGTTACCGATGCTTTTCAGACTCTGATTTTGGAGCAAGAGCTCACATCAGAGCATTCATTTAGTTTCCTTCTTGAGAAAAGGTCTAGCATGTGTTGGCAGTATCTGTTCACTTCTTAGAGGTTTTCCAAAGAATTATGGTAAGTTCCTCTATCTATCCATAATTTCCTTGAGCTGCCAGAAAGCCTTTGGCATTCCCCCAGAAATATGCTTCCACAAGTTCTGCTGAGATGCTCAGAGCAGATTTGTCTACCTAGAGCAGAATACAAGAACATGAGCTGAAGTTGTATAGCTAATGTAGAAACAGTGTACCACTGGCTCCTAAATATGAAAGTACACCAATATTTAAAACTCTGCAAGAGAAATCCAAGATAGCTTAGCATTTGGTGAGATATATGAGGGAATATTTTCTAGTTTTTCTAAAGATGTGCTGCCATACAGGAAAGAATACAAAATTCAATGTATCTAGAAGAGCATGGAATTAGGAGTGTGGCCCAGTGATTTGGTTGTGTGGGAAGAAGGACTTTTGGATACTTACACCTAGTTAGCTTCTCTGTAGTTTCTATGATCCTATCATTAATAAAAATGCATGGAAGAAAGGGGAGTTAGCATACTATAAGTTTCAACATCAGTGCACTCACCATGAAAAAAATCGAGTATGAAATGAATAACAGAGTTACAAAAATTATATATATTTTAACTTTTGCTAAAAGCATATCCAGACATTACATACTGTCTTGGTATTTAAAATTTAATGTAGTCTACAGAAATATATAACTATAAAATGGTCAGTTCTTTGGTGGAATTTTTGCTTGGCATTTTAGAATACTCTTATTATGTCTTGGGAAAAAAAAAAAAAAAGGCAAGCACTTTCAGGAGGTTTAGAAGGACACTTCGTAAAAGGGCTAATTTATCATTGTCTTTTTCTGTCTTGCTGTTTCCTTACAGACAGGAAGAGAATGCAGAATGAGGATGAGATTATTCTACTAAGTAATAAAACAGTATTGCATAAAAAATTATTATTGCATGTAGTTGCCCAATCCAGATGGTAAAAGTAAACCAGTGATCCAACAGAATTTCTGAGCTTCACCCAGACATAGAGATTCAGAAAGATTCTTCAGCCAAGTCTGTTCTAAAGGAAAATTCTGTGCAGACAAGGGTAGCATAATAAGTGTGGTGCATATGCACCCATAAAATCATGTACCTTAAAATTCTTAATCATATATTTCTCAGCAATATCTATAAATGTAGGCTTATTTAGAATTTATTGAGATTTTTTATTTAGAGGTTTTTTGTATGTAGTTATTACCTCAGAGGTGAAATTCTGTAAAATATGGAAATTATGATCTCAAAAGGACTAACAAAAGAGTATTGATTCAAAACATTCCTAAAGAACTGAAGAAAATGAAAGTGAATCTTCCTCTTAACTGTGCAAGGACTTTTTATCCCTTTACTTATCCTTCATTAACAAAATGAGAATATAATGTGATGTTCATTACAGGTTAGAATATTCCCATTTCTATGCAGATTGATTTTGATAAACATGTTCATAAGCACACACTTTTACACTGAAAGGGAAACCAGTATCAATGACTGTGATTCAATATTGATTATTTAAAGCAACAATTATAATACATTAGATATTGGCATAATTTCTAGTTCTCTGAGTACTTCTAGATCTCTACTCTATGTCTTATATTTGTGGGCAGTGTTTAGAACAAGCTGAATCTGCAGGGATTTCTTTCTCTTTTTTATTTTATAACCTAAAGTGACACTAATGTGTTTAAATAAAAAATTAATACACAAAGTTCTTAATTTGTTTTCTTCTTATGTCTCCTTAAGTGATTTAAACAACTGGACTATTTTCTAACAAACTGTTTCAAGTGGCATGTCATATTTTTTTTTTTTAGAAGATGCTTTGCTTTCATGACGATTTCATGAGCATTTTTTGTAGAGTTACACTAGCTATCTGAACACATTCAGACAGTTCTTGGGGAACTTGTGTCTGATTTATGGGTGGGGCATAAACCAGAAAATTCCAAGTGATAATTCTGGCTTAAAACACAGAGATGTATCCTTATTTTTTGCCCTTCTATCAGTTATGTTAGCTATAAAACAATAATATGCATTTTATAGTGTGTATTATTTTTTTCTCAAGTCTGCGTTAAGTTAAAAATGTAGGACCTGTTTTCATAAACAGAAAGAATATAAATCTAATTTTGTTCACTCCTATAATAACAACACTTTTGCATTTTCTATTTCAACTGGACTGCCTAAGTATTTTTTATGATTATATAAAACCTGAACTTTTCTTTTTGAGTCATGCACATAATTTTTAATCACTCACTGTAGCTCATGTAAAAAAAGTAACAGCTTGATCCTTGTATGAGTCAGAATCTAAACAGAACTATTTAAAAATCATTTGGAAGATGTGTTATTAGCTAATTAGCATAATGTAGTTTTAGAGAAGATATACAATCTAACGTGTTTCAGTGAATCAGTTCATAAATAAAAACTGTAATTACCTACTATTTCCTATGCAATGTTATTTTCCTTGAGATTCAATATTATGGCCAAGACAACCTAAAAATGCTGTCAGATTTCAGATTTGAAATGCTATGCTGCAATAGGGACACCTCTTTAATTTTTGATGTATTACATTCCAACACTGTCTAATTTACGTAAACATTTGCACTAAATTTGTTTCATGTCTTAATAACTTTATAATTACCTGGGTGTATAAGAAAATATACTTTATTCTAGTTTACTCTTACTTCTTCTTCTTAAAAGAAATTGGCTGCGTTTAAAGTCTGAAAGAGTACATCTGAGTAAGACAGAATCATTTGATTTTCCCAAACTCAATGTTTGTATTGCATTAAAGAAAAAAAATCAAACCAGTAAACTCAGCTTACATTTCCTATATACTTAGTCATTAGAATCTTGCTTTGAAATAGGTTAAGCACAATTATTTGGTCATCATTGAATTCCATGTGAATTAGTAGCAGACAATGGTCCATAACTCAGGTCTGACTGGTTTCAAAATTTTACATTCGTGTATTAGTTTTAGCATACATTACAATGCTTGGCTACATCCTCCTCAAAGTCAGTGGAGATTGCAAGGCATTTGCTTTCCTCCAGAATCCCTAAGCTCTACAGGAAAGCATTAAGGCCTAAGAGATTTAATGGATCATTTAATGACATTCATAGACTATCTATCTGTACATCATAGTTACATTAAGTTTTCCAGACCTCTGGAGAAAAAGGATAAAAGGTTTTTATCACCTAAAATTTCCTGATCTAAGCAGAATTCTGAAATAGTCAAAGAAGAACCAGAACAGAAACCAGCATAGCTAAAAAAGAAAGAAAAAATAGTTATATTATAAATGTAAAATCCTTTGGGATTTTGAAAAGACAGTTCATAACAGTTTCTGAAAGTGATACTGTCTGCAAACAGGCTGAATATCATCTTTACTTCCAAGAAAAAGGACAAATATATATTTAAAAAATCTCAAGGGAACACTGACTGATGTGTCGGTGATACTTAATATGCTGCTGGTGAGGCCAAAGTTCAACTGATTTTAGATTACAGAAGTATCGGGAATACTGAACAACATTCGTCTGAACTTCTGTAAAGCAAAAAAATAGGATTTGTTAATAAAGGTCGTAGAATTGGAAAGCAATTTTAGATCTGAATACTACCTGTCACTGGGCATCTGTGGATATTAAACTGCTCCCAATATGTCATCTTTTGTAACTATGGCTTATAAAGACAGAAAATAATTAGGTTTTTTACCAGAGTTCCTAAGTATTTCATCTTGAAAATATCTGGATTTACTGGTCTTGTGCCTTGTGTTCTGTGACAGTGCTGCAGATGGTCTCAATAACCTCACAGACAAACTTCCGAGATCTTACTCTGAGTCTTCAGATGCCTTCCCAAGACACATACTAATTGTTTTTTTATGTGTACCTTTCAGTATTTCTCAGATAAAAGACAATGTCATGCATCAGGTTGATTGCATTAAAAGTAAATCTGGAGACTCATTTTACTTTTTTTAGATAAAATTTTAAGATTACATTTTTCAAGATTAGGTATTAGTATAGAAATGAACATCATAGGCAAGAAAAAAGCTGAATCTACATCCAATTAAAATAAAAAATACATTTAATTAAAAATATTGTATGAAATTATTTAGAACAAAATAGACAGATAGGCAAAGGAAGATACCAGCATCTGCTGAGGAGGACTCATGACTGTAAAAAGAACTGAGAGGAAAGGACTGATAGAATATAAAGGTAAACTCAAAAAGTAGTGTTTAATACTCATCACTTTACATTACTTTACTTCCTTTCACAATACTGAAATAAATAAGGTTCACGGTGAAGAAGGGAGGTTTCATTTGCCAGTGCACAGAAATGAATATTTTAAGCTTGGCAATACCTGGCCTTCAAATCTGGGCTGCATCATCATGTGTTAGTTTAGAGAGTTGAATAGAATTTTGTTTCCTGATGAGAGGCCAAATAGAAAGTTCCTTGGTAAGGTCACTTTTTCTTTAAGCCATAGTACAGGAGATTCCAAGCAGACCCACAAATCTAAAACCAAATTGAGCAGATGTGTAATTAATCAGTCAGGAATACATTGTAAACTGGTGGCAATTAATTTCTAGTTATATGTTGAAATAACACAGCTCTGACCTATCCTGGCTGACATTGATTCAGCATACTTATGTTAGAGGAAGGGGTTCATCAGTTTCAGGAAGAATCTCAAAAGCTTATCCTGCTTTAGTCTACTGCCTGGATACTTTTTACATGCTCCCCAAATAGTGGTCCCTCAAGTTGTCCTGTAGTATCCAGCCATGGAACTGTCACTAATGAAGTGCTAGGCCTGTCAAAACCATTCTCAAAATTATTGTGATCAAAAAAGCCAGCTACCTCCAAGATAAAAAAGACTGAATCTGAAATTTCGTTATGTAAATCACCTCAAAAGTAGCATACCAATTACAGTGAACATCCCCAAACTATAGAAAAGTAGTCCCTACTAAAATGTAACCACAGTTTTTCTTGAATACTTTAGAGTTTCAGCTTGGACAAATTGTCAGTCTGATATCTGTCATTACACAGCAACTTTATCTCCAAAACGAACACCTTTTAGGTTTTGTCTGACAACCTAGTCCCACAATGGAACCTTTCATAGTCTGTTTTTTAGGAATAGATTTTAAATAATTTTATCAGCGAGCCTATTTTGTAGAGATGACTGGAAACATAGATTCGCCCATCAATTTCCATCAAAACTCAAAGCATCACTGCTTCCCCTCCAAATTACTGCACCAGTATTGCTTCTTTTGACATCATTGTAATTATTATCATATCAATTTAAAAGTTATAATTTGTATGAAGACCATGGGTCAATGCACCTACTGCCATAAAATTATCAACAATCCAAACGAAACACACCAGAGGAACTGGTTTCTCAGGTAAAAGTGCATTTGTTTTGAGGAGTCTCATGATACCACAGCAATCTAAAGTACATTCCCCAAGGAGGCAGACAGAATTTTCCAACAATTTCCTTGCATGGTCAATGGAGAGAGCTTGGCTCTTTTGAGAATTTCTAACAGTCCTCTAAGTTTCCCTCTGAAAGAATCTCTCCTATATTCACTATACACAGAACATCTGGAAACTGTCTTTCTAAAGCAGGCAGTATAAGTAGTAATTTTATGATCAGATAGTATAGCCCACTTACCCTCTTCCAGATAAGTAAATCCCTTAGTAATATGTTGTGGAGAAATCTCAGGCATTGATGATTTCTAATAATTGGCTTATTTAACTCTTATTTGCAACCACATTTTAGAAGGGAGTGTTTATCTCATATTTCACTTAGAGGGCATAGATCGGACACTATAACTGCTATAACTGCTCTTGTGTGGCTCATTGCCACTGGGTGCAAGGAAAAGCAATCTCAAACCTAATTTGTGATCTCTGCCAGATTAGTGTTATCTAGATCTAAAGCTGTGAGTCTGTTTCAGAAAAGGTTAATTTCAAGGTGATCCTTCTAATCCTACAGATCCTGTGTTCATTGGACTGGAGAATGAGGACTTTTACATAAAAGTGAATCTCTATTTGAAGAAGGAAATATTTTTCAAGATCTAGGAAAACAAGGTAAGAACTCCTAATTCTTTGTTAATGTTTTAAATATTAATTCAGTATGACCAGATTACTGTCTGGGTCAAGTGATTTCCACAGAAGCTCTCTAGCTGTACATGGCTAATGCTTTTCAAACAGAGCTGCTTTTGAAGCCATTCAATCTCAATTGACTATGATTCTAGATATGTTCCTTTTCCAAGTTACACATTGCTAATGCTTCATTTTTATTTAGAAAAGAAAATTTGAGACAATTATAGCAATAAAAGGAATTAATGGAAATTCTGACTAAAAATATCTATAACCTGGAAGAGATGCAGCCATTTTGAAATTAAGCAAGCACGAGACCTGACAAGATAATGAGGATAAATGATTCTCACCACCTACACAACAGGGACAAGGATGGTGAGGTTGATAACAGTAATACCAAAGTATGCTTTGGAGCATGTTTGCTTTCCCTTCTGAATTTGTAAAATCATCACAGAAATAGCAGAGTACTTCATTAATGAGCGAGAAAGCAAGACAGAAGAATAACAATGCTACAAAACAATAAGCAGGTTCAGACCACTCTTATGGGTCAAAAGTAGCATTAGGCACCTAACTGGTGTTTAGGAGTTTGTTTCTTTAGCTCGTATTTATCCATTGCAGTAGGTGGCTAATATATTAACTTCTCAGATTATTTTCAAGAGCTGTGAAGATGAAGCAAAAAGTGAAAAAACTATTGGCAGTTCCTTGGAAGAGGTTTGTGGGGATATGCATGCAGAGACTCACAAATTTAGAAATTCAGGAAGAAAGTTAGACTTTGGAAGAAGTGGTTTAATTAGCTCATCTGAGAACTTTCTATGTAACTAGTGAAATACATATTGTCTTGCCTACCCATCTTCAAACCCTCCTTCCTCTATCTAGTACACTAATCTTTCTGTTAAGGCTTGGGAACTGGTTGGTTCTTTTTTTTTTTTTTTTTCAGTTGACTACCACGAGTGTTCCCAAGTCTGTTATCCATTTTTTTTCAGGTGGAAAAACCTCCCTATATTCCTCTACTATCACTGCCCATGAACCAGCTCAAATACAATAGCCCAGGCTTGCATGGGTCACTGGGCGAAATCTGTATACTCTTTCCTCAATTATGCAAGAACCAACAGCATATCTCACTTTCACTTCTGGCAGCTTAGAGGGTAACTCCTTTGCACTCCGAGCCTGCAGAGTGAGCAAATGTAAAGGAAGGATGCTTAAAGCTTTTTATATTTTGGTGGAAGAGCACCAAACTCTGACAGTTCTGAGATGTTAGCTTTTCCTGTGCTTGCAGATCTGTTGTATCTGGGACTGTACCCAATGTTCTGGAAAGAACCTCCCAACTCCACCCCATCCCACTCCTTCTAATCTCTCAGGGTGGTCCATGTGCATCAAAAGAGGTAATGAAGGACTTATCTGCAGGATATCTGTATCAAAGTAGAGCAATATAAAGTATTCCCAAATAGGTAATGTCACTGACTAATAGTAAAGTCTCAGAAATACTATTCCATACATCTGAAACAACAAAAATTATTACAGAAATTCCTCCAAGCATAGAAAACTGGAAATAATTGCTTAATTTTAGATAAGACTTTGATGGCAAGGATTACACACTCACCAGTAAATCCTCTATTGATTTCACATTTCTGTCTGGAAAATGAATCCTAGTTTTCTTTTTGCAATAACACACTTTCATTTGCTTTTCCTCTCTGCTTTTTCTCATCTAGAGTTTGTTCTTGGAATTTTTTTCAAATGAAATTAACATTTTGCAAAATAAAATCCCAGTTTCCTAAAGATACTTATTTCTACATGAAGTCACTTACACTAGATGTGTTACATTATAAATGGCAGTGCTTTGACATGAAGATGAAATAAGGGTCAAATAGTTTTGTCTAAATTCACATATGCACATAAATATATATTAATAATATTTACTTATATATACAAACAAATTTACTTACACACATTGAATGTGAACCTGCAAGTGCTATACAAGAAGTAGAGCTCCCCATGAAAATATACAATGGAGGGAAAAAACATAAACATGGCCTAAAAAAGTCCTGCTACTTTGATTATTATATAAGACATAAATTGGGATATAGATTATGCTCTACACATTGACGCAAGACAGCCTGAACCTAAAGTTTGTAAGATTTAATTTTCTATTGCTATTAATGAATATTACAACAGCAGCTGACCCCTGTGGCTGGGTATAAATAGCAGTGTATATACCTAGCACAACATTTGCAGACCTCCTCAGTTTTGTATTTTTAATGTGATGAAAAATTGTACGAGTAACAAAGGAAAAATGTCATGGTAACTAAAACATTTCCTATACATGTATTTTAGAGGGAAGCTAAATCAATGGTCTTCAAAGAATTACTAGGGTTCTTTCTAGGAGGTTATTGACAAATATGTAGTTTGTCTTCTGAGTTTGTGCCTCTTTCACAGATTGGTGTATTTGTGATCCCACAGGCAGGAATAAGTGTCTGTAATTCATTTCTCCTTGTTAACTAGTGTGCTTTTGTGTGTAGGATGATTGACAGCAAACTCGGCTTAGTCCCAACGGATGAGCTTGTTAGCAAAACCCTAGCATCCTATCTCTAATAAAGCATATCAGCAGTACATTTTGTCCTATCTATTAGCCTCTCTGTTTCTTTTTTGTGAAAAGCTGAGTGTCCCTTTGAAGCAATGACAAATAAACCCCTGAACTGAAGTGCTAGGCTGCCTTATGGACAGCTGGATAGTAAATGTCACACCGTGTATAGAATGCCTATTATCAGAGTGAGCCATTTGTTCCATTCCTTTCAGTATCTTAATGTAATACAAAATTGCTAAATCAAGCCCCATGTCTGTGACAGAACATAATTAATGAGAAAGCAGGAGCCAATTCAACACTCTTTATTGGGACCTAATTGGCTCAGGCAACAGAGTTGTCACTCAACAAGAGACTTCCTTTAAAGCAATTTTGTTCTTGGTTGTATTACAGAGCCTATTAAATTGTCCCCTCCTTGATCACACAAAGAAGTATCTGCATGCAATAATTAGCTTTTCCAAGGGGATTTTTTTTAACTCTTTCAATAATAGCACATTTTCAAGCACTGCTGGAGGAAACAGCACAGGGAGATGTGCAGCCTCTGGACTGAATAATTGTAATACAGGCATTTTGGGAAAGCCTATGAGGAGTGTATCAAAGCTACAGCTGGTACATAATGTGGTGGCCTGACTTCAGAGAAGGTTGCAGGTCAAGCTGGGCATCTAATATTTGCACTCTGTACAAACTGCTCATCTAAAGGAGCAAGTGAAAGGTATGGATTGTTTAACGAAGTGCTTCCTTTCTGACATACTTTTAAGCCACCACGGAGAATGAGAGGTCCTATTTCCCAGTGCCAGTATCTGGAACTTTTGATACCAGGACAAGCAGCCGTTCAAGTAGGAATCAAAATCTAAGAATCTTTTGCCTGTAAATGTCCATGAGAATTTAATGGACCGTGTGTTTTTTCTTAATCAGTAGATTGTTATTGCAGAGTAAACTGATGAGGGAACTCTGTAAGCAGTAAAAAAAGATTTTTTTTTGCCACACAAAGAACAAACCACACTTGGAGTTAAATTGAATGTAAGAAGGAAGTGTAGAATCTGCTTCTGTAACCTCCAAAAGCATAAATCTCTACAACTAGGTAAAAGACAAATTATTCGAAACCAAAATACGTCACTTGTGAAGTCCCATAATTTAATGACCATTAGAAAATGTTCACATATGTCTGTAGCTTGCAATATTTAACTTATTTTCCAGCAAATTTCAGCTACAGCTATTAAAACTTGTAAGAACTTATTTGAAAGCTAGGAAAAAAAAATAAAATAAAAAAATTGGGGGTTCTGAACAACCACATGAGTATCTCTGTATTTAGAAAATCTTAACATAACTTGAACTCATATTTTCTGTTCAGTCTATGATTAAAGCTAGTATTGCAATGGAGGACTTGGCCATGTTTTTCTCAAAATTGTGACATATCCTCTTTGTTACCATTTTCTGATATTTGTATAGGATTCACAGGTCAGTGCACCTGTTGAAAAAAGTTCTGGAAATACAATGATAGAAAAAGACATTTAAAAAAATTATTTATTTATACAGCTATTAATAGATATTTAGTATTGGTGTGTTAGTTGTTACCTTTTGAGAATCCTAACTGAAAGAAATCAACATATTTGTTGTTTAATAATCAGTAGATTTTAGTACTTCCCTTTTCCATCTTCCAAATACTAGAATGATGTGACCAATAATATGGATAATAATATGTTATCACTTATATTATTATTTTCTTCAGGGTAAAAATTCCAGGGATTTCAAAGGGAATGATGAAAGCAATTAAAAGAATTCAGAACATTGTGGGGTTTTTTTTCAGTGAAACACATATTTAATGGGTGTATATATATATATGCAGATAATGATGTATCTGCAGTTATATTAAGTGATTGTGATGAACACATTTCAATTTCGCATTTTATGTAGTTTTTTTAGTGGTACAAGTTCATTGACATCTGCTCTAATATGCATGCAAACTACACCATTGATAATATTCACCCTTTTGTAGACTGAGCTAGAACATAATACTTAAATATATTACAACCCCTTTTCTTTCTTTTTTTTTTTTTTCAGATTTAATAAAAAGCAAGACAAAATCCTAAATGTGAATCAACAATGTCCTTTTCCAGGTGACTCATGGAAACTAAGAAAGAATATATTCTGAGCACAGTTTTATTAGCTTAGTCTAGTAACAAGTGAAAATGATTACAAAAACTTACATAATCTAAGGTTCCTTAATTAATAATTTGCAATCAATACTATAAAAATAAAATTATATGCTATGATTAGCTCAATATGGTCAAGAATACTAAAGGACACTGAAGAATTTTAAAGAATACACCATGGGCATCTACTGAGAAAATTTTTGAGAAGTCCAATTAAAATATTAAAAAAAAAAAAATTAAACCAAAATATTGCACAGACTTTTATCAAACAAATATTACCTGGAAAAATAGTCATGGAAAAGATATTTTGGGAATATATTCAAAACAACACTGATTTAAATGCTTTATCAAATAAAATAATTCTCTGATATTCAATTTTCATCCAAAAAGTACTTGAGCTCCTGAGTGAATTGCCAAGCTTCTGTAGTTTTGGCCATCATAACTGCAAAACATTATTTGCCATGCTGTTTGAATCTAACACAAGACCAAAAGGCTGTTTCTCTTCTTTCAGAAAACCTAAGGCTCCAGATATTAGTAACAGCCTCCTGACAGCACATAGCTTGATGTTACGTATCCGCACATGTCTATGCTTGAAAGGTCACTGTCACTAATGACATAAAAGTGAGGTCTAATCATTAAGAGACTAATATGACATCATTTGGTTGTCATTGCAAACAGAACTAGAATGTGTGATTCCAGGACTAGTGGTTATTAATACTTCAGTAACTATAAAAAAAGACAATCCATATTGGTTATGGATTGCATCTCTTTAATACATAAGGACATCTTGATTCTACATTAGCTGACAGTGGCTAGCAATAAGGCAAGAATTAGACACCTGGTTTTGTGTATTATACAAACAAAGTTATTATGATGCACAAAGAATAACATTGTTTAGATCTGTAAGAGGTTTTTTTACATATGCAAGGACCTCACAACAGATGTCTCAGTAAGGACTGGTTTACATAATGGCTTTGAACTGCTTCCTTGTTTTGATAAACAAAGCATTGTTATTACTAGTAAATCTGGCAAAAAAGTCTGAGTCAGGACAGAAAACCTTCCATCATTTTTTATGCATAGTATTCTCCAGCAATAGCACACTATTTCACCCTATGAAAATGATGACAAATTCTTTAACACACAGTTTTCCAGAATATTATGAAAATGTAATTTTTAAATTTTATTTTATTTTATTTTTTAAACTGCAAATACTGTCTGCTTTCTTCATCTCATATAGCAGTGTAATAATATGTGCCCTATTAGCTTGGTCAACCAGTGGCATAATTCTACTCAGGTCGTTGTTATTTCAGAAACAAAAATACTGAACACTCTAAGCAGTCTTGGATTTCTAGGCACTAATTCTGAGGGAGTCTGCAACCTCTGAATCTGTCATGTAACCAGACTTTTCTTCAGCACAAAGTATGATTAAAAGTAATAACACATGTCATACCACTGTGGCAATGCCAACACAGAGGATGCATTTCTACAGAACAGATGGTACTTGCAATGCTAAGAAGTCTATTCTCTTCATTTTACCTCATTGTTGCTTGGCTTCTGTGCCTTCTCACACACGTCACACATTTGAAAGTGTGCACAATGTCCTCTTTCTAAAGAGCATGAGCATATGAACTCATATAAACAAGCTCAGAATGCAGATTAATTTATTTAGAGCATAATTCAAAATAGATTTAAAATCAAATAATAATAATATCTTAGCAGAAGAACCCCATATTCATATAAAACATTACAGGAATCTGTTCACCTGCTATGTTGCAGGTACTGGTGTGAAATACAGCAGTTTCAAGAATGCTGAGTGAACTACATGATAACTGAAGACTGAACACTGTGAAGAATAATTTAAAATACAAAAGAACTGTGAGGCAGACAAAATTCCAACTGACCTTCATCCAAAATTGATGCTCTTGTAAAAAAGTAATGGGACACTTACTGACTGTAAGAGTTTTCTAAATATCATTCACAAGTTGGCACATCTAGTATTTCAGTAACTGACAGTAAGATATCAAGGCAAGAAGTTACACCTATAAGGAACCTGACGAAAGAGTACCATATATTTTATAGCTAATATAATATATTGAAGGTTTTGAATTTTCTTTACAGATCTACAAAACCTTTAAATTAATATTTCTGAAGATTTTGCAGATCACAAACTGAGGGAGAAAAGCTTCTACATGTACAGAAGGAAGAAAGTTCTGATACTGCTCTGGACTCAGTAGGTCTATGTTCTGCTCCAACAGATACTGTCCTGTATGTTTATTTCTCAGTAGCATGGGAAGTGAGGTTCAGTTCATGAGTGTAATACTCTCAGATATAGGGCCAAGAAACAGGAAGAGTTACAACTAATTCAGTGAGCAAGCAGGAATGATTTGCTGTGCACACATCAAAATTAATTAAGGAATGAATCCATATATAGTACAATAATAAAATGTGGTTTCTCTCTTGATCCACAAGAGAATGAATAATGGCACTACAAGCCAGTTTACACATGCCTTTGGCAGCCTGAATAATTACACAAATGCCCTGAAAATTGGGCAAAATTAACTGCCATGGTCTACCCATGTGTTACCTCAAAAATTCTGACAGCCTGCTCAATTCTCTTCTATGGCTCCTATACTGAGAGATATGTAATATTTAGCATGAATAAAGACTTGAAAAAATGCTAGCATATGTAGCATCTATATTTTAATGTCATCTGCAACATTCTCCATATTTTTTTCTGCAATCAGTCTTTTTTGCAATCAGTCTAGTCTAAGAATACCCATTATAATAAATTGGTCAGCCTGTTATATGTCTGCCTATCTTGGTGGCTAGACAGAGAAGACTGTTAACTGCATGATATGTGATATGGTTTTCACGATGGCTAGTAAAGCATAGTGACTTACAAATTATACAAATAATTTCCTTCATCTTTATTTATACTATGTTTGTTGTCTTTTTCTCTGATTTATAGTATTAGGGAGAAAACTTGTTAATCACTGGCCTTCACTGGATTATGTCTGAAATTTAGTTAGGATACAAAAAAGTGAACAAAAAATAAACTATGCTGCCCTTTGTTATCTACTCAAGGGATCTTCTTAGTAGTTGTGAGCTTCACCGGTCTAGACAAGAAAGAGATGCTAACTATACATAGCAATTTATATGAATATTTCAAGGAAAAAGAATATTTTTTCCTTGTTAATCAATCATTAATTGTTCAAAGCTGGAGATCTCCAGCCCTTGGAAACATTAAAAGTATTTGTTAAAACATCAAAAATCCTTCAGGCTTACTGCAGTCTATTTCAATGTTGAAACTGTATGTTACAGGTTATGATCCCTGTAAATAGAAGGCACTTTGTTATGCCTGTTCTCTGCTGTCTTTCTTACTGTGACATTCTAAACAGACTCTGCTGGGGATCTGTTGGCAAACACAATGCCTTATTGGTGATCCTTTTTTGTTAGACCCTTCCTGTCAGACCAGGGAACAAAAAATGATTGCAAGACATGGGAATAAAATCCCTTTAAAAGCTGACATAGGCCTTGACTATGGGTTAAAATTCTTCATAAAACTCATCAGTGGAGGAAAAAAAATGTCTTAAGTGCTGTTTTTCTTTAAGACCTTTGGGTACATATTTCATTTTGGCTAGGAAATCTATGTGAAATGCATTTTATCATCTCAACGGTTTTAAAAATGGCTATGTAAACAGTTCATCCCCAGACAACACATAAGGCTTTATTTGGGGAACATAAATAGTATGATAAAGCTGACAACCACTCTTTATTCGGGATAGATGTAGCAAGCTGTTACTACTTCTTTTTTGAACAAGAAACAAACAAAAAAAATATACCTCACCGAAATAGAAGGCTGCTTAGACATGCTATAGAGACATAAAATGCCCTGAAGCAAAAGAAAGAGTGGAAATGTTTCTGAGAAGAGGATATCTGGGAAAGTGATGAGAAATGTGAGAAGACAAATTGTCTTGCTACTTGATTCCTGATGTGTTCATAGAAAGAAGATTTTGCAAATTCTTTGCAAATAAACAAGGTCTATCAAATAATTTCTCTCTAATATAAGTAGTTCAAAGCATTCTGACTCCTTATGACTTAAAGTCAAAATGAGGCAGTTGATATTACATACCATATTTGTATTCCAGAAAAGCCCTATATGGAACTGTCTAGTGAAAACATTTTGGAGACAGAGCCTCAGCTAATCCCACTTATTTAAATATTTAAAAAGGAATTACATTATAAGACTCCAAAAATGTTAAGGCTCACTACATGATATTTTTGCATGCAGATTTAGTATGTGCATGTAAAATCCCAGACCAACCCCAAGATAGTTACGAGGCTTTGTGGGTTTAGGAGCCATTGAGAGAATGAGTCCACGCTGCAAAGGAAAGTGATAGAAAATGGCATTTCCTGAAATTTTTTGATTAATTATTAGAAAAAAATCCTGATTATATATTTTCAAAAGTTTTCATTTGCCTTGGAGTTTCCACTAAGTTTTCTTGTTTCTCAAGTAAAGAGGAAGTCGAAGGATTCAATGAATTTGTAGAGACCAAATAAAAAAGTCTTTAGTCACACCAGTAATTTGATCGATATGGAAATATGGTGCCTATACAGCCACCATGCTATATACTGATACGCATATTTTCACTATTTGGAATACATGAGCACTGAGATATATTGATGTGACATATTTTTATGTTATATTTGTTGTAAGAAATTATGCTTTTAAACTAAAATTAACTAGGTCTACTGTGCTGTTAAACATGAAACACAGACAGTATCACATATCTGCACACTTTAGATTTATCTGATGAAGTTACCAAGTAGTATAGCACATGGCATGTAAAAAAATAGCAAAGCTGTGCAATGTTTGTAACAGGATCCTGTCCACCAACATTTAGTCCCACTCTCTATGCTGATTATCATAGAAAGAAAAATATTCAGGGTTTTTATTAAACCCCATTACACTTATATTTGAATTCACTCGCTTTTAAATAGTCTAAGTCCTTAAAATCAAGGGACTTCATTTGCAGAGGAAAACTGTAGAACCTAGTCTAGTAATTGACACTGCTGTAATAAGAGCACAAACAATCCCAAAGGCTGTTTAGTTCATTAGAGAGGGATTGAGAGATGTTTGTAATTTAGATAAAATAGGATCATAGAATTAGTAGACTAACGAATCTAATGCAGATATAACACCCATATTATCAATGTCAAATACATATAGACTTACAAATAATTAAGTCATTTTAGTAGTACATTTTGCTGATGAAAGGTTAAAACATTTCCAAATTTATTCAAGTAGCAGCCAAAACAATTCAATATTTTCTAAAATATTGTATCCTTCTCATTTTTTATACCCTAGCATTCATAACTGGAATGGAAACCTACAGATTTCTTGGTATTTCAGAGTATCAGTACTGAAGATGAACATGACTGCATGATGATTAAGAAAAATTACTGTTGGCTGTATGCTCAGAATAATTTCAAATTCTTTGAAAGGATACTGGATACGCTATTCTCAAATTTCTTAATATAAATTAGGCTGTTACAAATATTTATATAGTTTTGATAGTACTATTATTTTTTGTTTAATTATTTTATTATTATTTAACAATGCACTAGAAAGAAAAGAATTCAGAAAATAAACAAGGAATGCTAAGTATATCCATATAAAATTGATGCCTAAGTAATCCATGAAGCAACTAACTCAAGTTTCTTATTCATGTTAGCCACACCTTTTATATACCATGGTTTGTCTTTATCTTCAATCTAAGTTAAGTTTAGGAGTTTACGAATATCACTGATGTGTAAAATTATTACAGAGATGTACTTCCAAATACCATAGAGGGACCCCGAAAGCAAACACCTTGGCCCAAATAACTATCATTATGGCATTGCAGTATTTGCCACTCCAAACATAATCAAGGCACATGAGGAGTTTCCCATCTTCTCAGCATGTCACTAGAAAGACTTAAAGTTTGCTCTAGTGTCTTCATATATATTTTTAGACCTTAAATTAGAATTTTCAAAGTATTAATTTTTGTGTGCTTCATGAATTGACTGCATGGCTTTAACAGGCATTTGAAAAGGACAATGGCCCTTTTCAACAGCTAATGCGAAAAACAGTATAAGGCCACATAAATTTCAAATGAGCATTAGGAAGACTCATTTGTTAATGGCAACTCCTGAAACATTAGTTTAGTCTCCCTCATGCCATTAATTTACACAGCCAGTATGACTTGAGACATTCAAATTAGCAGCCAAGAAATAATAGAGATTAACTGCTGACATTGCAAATAATATAATCCTAAAATCAATTAATACTTTGGCTTAACTATAATTTTAGACTTAAAAAATCCAAGATACAAATTTTCAATTTTTTTTTTTCAAATGGCAGTTGATACTTCTTGTAATATGCCAGATTTTCAGAAAATTCTGATTTCCTCTGGAAATCGGGTCCCCTTATCCTACTGCACCTTTTTTGGGCACAGATTTAATCAGATGGACAGATAGAAGAACTAACAGAGCTTTAATCCACCCCCTGCTCAGTCACAGTGCACTGTGATTAGTTCATGTCTTTCACAAACCATGAGTTCTTTTACCTCTTCTTTTTTCCATTCATGTTAAGGCTCCTTCTTCCCATCCTGGGAACCAGTATCTATTGCCCTATTCTTCTTACCAGTATCTATTGTCCTACTTTTCTACACATATCCTACTACAGAACATTATGGCATTTCAAAATTTTTCTAAAATAGGAATGAAATAGTAAGTACCATCTTTCAGTTTTTACATTATCAGCTAAATAGGCAAAAAGGCTTCAAACTTAAATACCTGAAAAAATAAATTTTAGGTCCTTATTTCCAAAAATCTTTCAAAAGAATCAATTAAAAATGTATATTTCATTCATCAATACACAAATACTGAACAATTTTCTCAAACAAAAATACAAAGAACATTTTGATGTGAACATATGAGTCTTTAGTCTGCAATAACACTCATCAGTTATCTGTTATAACACCACAATAAGGCAAGTATTTTCGTTATCATTTTGCACAAGACACAGTATCCTTAAAACATTATCCTTTCTTCCATTCAGCTCTTTATGGGAAAACAAACTCAAAAGTGAAATAACCATGCTACCTGAACTTTGAGAAGAGTATTTAATGCATTTCTTCCAGTTCATAATAGCAATATTACTTTCTAGAAAGCCTGCTGGACTGTGTTGTTTCTTACTTGGTTCTCGTCACCAGTATAGCCTTACATACATAATCACTTTTATCTGAAGATCTTTATTCATGTAATGATATTATTTACATTTGTTTAATTTGTAAAGTTATTTACTATGGTTTTAAACAAATGGTCTTCTTCATATTTTCGTGGGAAAAATGAATTCATAAGATATTATACACAGTTTTAGATCAATCACTTTTTAACTTAATGTAAAAAGAAAAAGCATTGATATTGAACTGGGGTAATTATGTCAGGATCTTGCTCCTACAGCATTAGCATCATGTTTTATGACCAGATCTTACCATTGGATCTGCAGGAGTTACTGCAGTTCAAGCTAGAAAACAGTAACATAACTGCCTAAGCAGCTGTAACACTTAGATCCTTCTGTAATTTTCATTTCTCTGAGAACAATGCTGTGTAAACATGGGCAAAATGACATTAATAAAGTCTTCTGTAAAGCACTTTGTTTTTAAAGAATGAACAGTAAAATAGCTAATGACAGTGGAAGAAGAAATGAATGAAGAATCATAAAGTATTCAGAATAAAACTAGTAGTGTTACAGTCTGTTAACTATTTCATTTACAGATTTATGTATTATGAAATATCTTCATTTGAATGTCCATGAGGCATAACAGATTAGGTTAATGTTTGAATAAGAAACATCATTATAGTAGAGAGTAGGTGCTGGTAATAAAGCTTACCTTGTTTCTTCTTACTGACTGGCCATCTTTCACTTACCACAACAGTATTGCTGAAAATTTGTGACATTGATTGTGTGGCATCACTGTGGAGAACAGAAAAAAGTTATTATATAGCTGAGTCAAAAAATAAAAAGCATATGTAAAAATACTGTAATCAAGCATCAATACTTTAATAACATATTCTTCTGTGTGTTATCTGGAAATGACTGAAGAAAAACATCTAATTATATAAACTGGCCATCACTTGGCAAAACCATTTCACTGTCTGATGGAGGAGGTTAATCAAAACTCTGAGAACAAATTGATGCTCATGAACACATGATAAATAATTCTTTCTGCATATGATAAACAATTATTTCATAATATGAAAAATGGTAACTCATATTGATTTTCTAAACACAACTCTCTTCAGTATTAAACAGAATTACTGAACACTCCTAGAACTGTGTGCCAACTTTCATAGAAAAAAATTTCAAACTGGTTGATTTTTATTCCTTTTTTTTTCCTTAATATGATGCTTTTACAGACAATGAAATTATTTATTGAAGGGTATCTTTAAATACATGATGAAATGCTCTCTTCTTTCTTCAGAGAAAGAAACATTACCAGCATTATCAATGAATTCTGGAACAGTTACTGAATCTACATGATGAAGAATAATAATATGCTACAGAAAATGTTAGACTTTTTACAGACTTCCACTAAGTGGACAAAACCATTACAATTACAGCAGCTTTCATATACTCAGCTATTTCAGCAAATAAGATTGAGGAGAAAAGAGTAGCTGCTTCATAAAGACATGTCTACCACAATTCCACCTGAAATATGCTGCGTTGAAACAAATAAGCAAAAGATTAAATTAAATCAGATGATTTACTACAGTACAGAAGTGGAAGAGTTCTTGCTGCAGTTCCAGTTTCTGGGACCATCATGTTCTGAGATCTGTCATGCTTTATAATTTGGCACTTCACTTTAAAAAGAAAATAAATAAAAAACCCCACATTGTCCTTTCTGAAAGCTGATAGGTAGAAAACTGTGACATACTATCCAAGCTGAAAAACTTTTTCAACAATATAGATTGGAGGTTGCTCAATTAAGTGATCTATATTTTCAAAACATGCATTTTCCTTGAAAATAAATGATACTATGAAGAGAGAGAAGGTTAAAATCAAAATATTTCAATTTACAAAGAGGCTGCTATGGAGTAGAAGGCGGCAGATCTTTCTCTGCTAAGAAAAATAGGAACTAGTTTATGCATCAACTTTCGCAGACCCTCCACCTCCATAATAAAAGTTTTACAGATCTCACTTCAAACTCTGACCTAATTTTTGAGGAAACTGTACTGAACTCCACCATGGAGTAATTCTAGATTTCTAACTCTTTTGAAGAATAATACATTACCACTATCTATAATACAAAAATAGACTCAAATTTCTCAGAAAATATGGATTTGTAATCTGAGTCTCTTGGAAAATGAGCCATATTCCTAAAAAAAAAAAAAAAAAAAAAAAAGTATATGCAGTATATGAGAATATTACAGTAAAAACTTCTCTTGAATTTGAATGCTGTTAGGACAAAACCATAAGCACTTAAAAAAAAAAAAACAACCAACAAATCCTTTGTACATTTTATAAAATTTTCTTTAAAGTTCAAACTGTCACTCAGTTACCTTAATATAGAATTCAGCAATGCAAGTGTCTTATGGGGAAGTGTTCGCTAAAAAGAAATAAATGGTCCAGCATAATAGAGCTGGTTTTACTCCTACACAGTGATAAAATGCTATACTTCCGATAACCAGTCAGCTATGTTACATCTACTAAGAACAGCTGTAATTGTCATCTTGATGTTAATATTAAGGCAACACTTCATTGACACAAATGGAATAAACAGAAGATATGTGCCTGATAAGATTTATCCACATTTAAACATGAATTTGATTTATCTATATTTGCTTTCCTATTGGGCCTATTTTCTCTGAATGCATAGGTATTCAAGATTCACTGGATAAAACTTTATTGGGAAAGCTTATATCTGAATGGAACCTCATCATAAGTCACTATACAATCAACTACACAACACAGAAATCAGCAAGAATGTTGATCTTCCCCTTATAGAGTTACAAGTTTATAAAATCTTAAACTTGGTCAGAAGACAGGAGAAAATGTTTCTGAAAATTAAGGGCACTGTAATCACAGAATCACAAAATGGTAGGGGTTGGAAGGGACCTCTGGAGGTAATGTAGTCCAACCCCTCTGCCAAAGCAGGCTCACTGATGGAGAGGGTTGCATCCAGGTGGATTTTGAAAGTCTCCAGAGATGGAGACTCCACCACCTCTCTGGGCAGCCCATTCCAGTGCTCTGCCAACCTGTAAGTAAAGAAATTCCTCCTCATGTTTAGATAGAACTTCCTATGTTCAAGTTTGTGCCTGTTACTTATCCTGTCACTGGGCACCACTGAAAAAAGACTGGCCTCATCCTGACACCCACCCTTTCAGCATTTAAAAACATTGACAAGATCCCCCCTCAGTCTTCTCCACACTAAAAAGACCCAAGTCCCTCAGTCTTTCTTAAGGTTTCTCTCTGCCGAACTCTCCAGTCTAATGCTGACCAGACACATTAATTATAAACTTTAGATTGTATTTACTACTGAGTACTGTGCATTACACAGTTATTAAGAATCACCCAAATTCTGAGTGCAGAACTAGAATTTTTAGAATTAGAAATGTGAAGAAGAAAGTTGAGACTATTTTGAGATTATTTTGTTAGAAGATATCTCCTTCCATAGCAAACATGCATATTCAAAATCATAAAATAATTCAGGTTAGAAAGGATCTCTGGAGGTCATCTATTCCAGTCCTCTGCTCAAAGCAACTTTGAAATTGGATCTAAGTTCTCAGTTACATATCCAGTCGAATTTTTTAACATATGCAACATCTTCTCTGGCAATCTTGCATCCAAATTCCCATAATTCTGATGTAGCAGCTAGCAGCTGCTTTCATGAAAAGTAGTATTTAGTGATCTTAAGTATGTTCACCTCCTCAGCTCATTGAGCAGAGAGAAAAAAGAAAGACTGCTCTGATAATAGTCATCTCTCTGGACTTAAAATTATTTTTGTTACAAGTTATTATTTTAGAAATCTACTCTGATACATAAAATATAATAAGTATTTTCTGAAAATCCAAAAAGGAAATGATGATCAAAAATAAGCTATGACTGCTGTAGCTTTTAAGCTACATCACATCACAAATCTCTGTCCTTTGCTAAGAAGTCTGCCTAGGGCATTGAAAATGAAAGTACAGACTTTGAAAAGAATGGAATTTAATAGTTCAAATTCTGTCTTTCTTAAAAATATCTATAGTCTTTATTCTACAGGTGACTTACTATATGAAAATCAACATTGTATCAACATCATACAGGCCCTTTTTTGCTTCACTGTCCCCTCTGTAAAAGAAACTATATAAACTTATCCCCCTGGATAAAAAACATCTAAAATATGTGCTACCATAATAAATAATTCTTCTCATGACCTGTCAAAAAATTAAAAATTATTCTATACAAACACTTCAAAAAAGGTTACAGAAAAGAAATGTAATATTTCTTGTTTTCTTCATATTTGTGGTAAATAGCCCTGTAAAAGAACTCCTCACTCAAAAATGTACATTTATTCATGTACTTAATAGATGGACTGATTTTTTTTGCTTCAGCCCCAAAACTGTGTACCTCCATTGTTCCAGTGATGCAGGAGAAATATCAAACTGACCTTTCAGATCACAACTGTATTTTAGCAATCCTATATATTGTATATGTAATTTAAATTGGAAATTATAATAAAATACATTTAAAATATATGTCTTAGCACTTGATATTCTACAGCATCTCTCCACAAGCACATGTGTAAATTATCTTTGGTTTATATTTAAAAGATGTTGGTGACAGACTCTGAGTCGTTTCTTTATCATTGGTAGAGGTAAAATCAAGGGCAATGAAGGAGAGTCGTAAACATAACATTTAACAAGAGCTCTAAAGAATTAGGAACTACCTTTAGATATACTGACATATTAAAATGTAAAATATCCTATTATAGCACAGGTAGCTGAGTTAGATGAAACTGTACATTTATAACTATGGTCAAACCTCAGATGGAAATAATTGAAAGATTGAATGTGTGCTTACTACTGGAGTTCAAGGGAGTAACAGTCCAGTACATTTTAGATTATAATTTTTAAAATAGTAAAATTTTTAAAACCCCCCAACAATTTGCAACTAATGTATTAGAAGAAAAGAAGGAAAAAGAAGGTTTTTTACTAACAAAAATTTCCAGTAGGAAGTTCTGAACAAAATTTTCCTCTAAACAAATTATTTGGAAATATACAAACAAGATTAATCCCAAACTGGTCTAACACATGAACAAAACTATACACTTCCAACACATCTCTGTAAACTTGCCCTAGATTTGTGACAGTCTTTAAAGATAAGGAAAAATTAGGATGATTATCAAACAGAAGCTAACAGAGTTCTAACTTTTATTTTCAATATATGTTTGTAAAGCACCAGTAAATTTTAGAGAAAAAGACAAAACCTGAATTTTAGTCCTTTATACTGTATAAAAGCTAAATTAATTAATTTAGTAAATACCCTATTCCCATGTCAGCATGATCACATTCATTGCAGCAATGAAAAGGATTTAAAAATTTCAAAAATATATTCTTACCACTTCACAACAATAAAGTTGAAAAATGCTACCCTAGATTTTTGGTGGTAATGTCAGTAATCCTGTCCTTATTTTCCTTTCAGATGACAGGCTACAAACCCAAGCATTTTACATTCACTTAAATATTGTGTAGCATTTGAAAATTAATGGACTACAACCTATCCTGAATTGTGGTAATTCAAAATCAAGGCAACACTGTTGTACTGGTTAAGCCAATATATGAAGGGACAAAATTACAGAAATTTAGGTTCTTCAGATTCTAAAACCATTGATAGATAGTAGTTGAGTACAGTGCCATGCAGGCACTGAGACTGGCTACATTTTACATAAGCCAAGAAATTGAAAGAAAGAATTAAAGGGAATCTGGATACCAAAATGATTCCATCTAGTACTTATAAGGAAGGCACAACTCAAAAAAGGGTGTCCTAGAAGAGAAGCCATCCTCACAGAAGACTAAGCAAGATTAAGAACACAAAATGGTGGAGAAACTGAAATCTAATTCATTAACAGAAAAGCTTCAGTGTTCATGTTTGTTGTGATCGGTTGAAGGATATTCCTACATTAGAAGGACAGGATGTTAAACAGGTTGGACTGAGAGGCCTAGTTCCAAATGCCTGGCTTTCTGGAGCAATGCCAAGAAAATGCATTTACTAGAACAATTACCAGGCTTGTCCTAGAACAGTGAGTTTATTAGAGGGTCATGTCTGAGTGTGTGATCACAGTTAGGATTTTGCAAGGATGCATGGACACTAGTTCCAAAATGAGTAATGTTACCAAAGGAGTGAGACTAGTTGTTCTCTCTCCTGAACAATAACCTGATTAAGGAATGTAGTTGGGCTTCAGTAATGCCACTTCAGTAATTAATCCAATTCATTGGATCAAGGAATGCAATTGGGCTTCAGTAATGTCCTCGCTTCTAATTTCAGACCATAGGATATTTACTAACATATTTTCATCTTCTCTCATCTGCACCTCTGCTAAAACATTTCTGTCAAAGTCAAGAATTTAGTTTTCACAACTCTGATATTAGCATGCTTATAATCATTTTATACTTGTATTAACAAAAATAGAGTGGCAGGTGATACTGGAAATAATGAAGGTTATGGTAGAAGACCCTGACTTTATTTCACAAAAAGGGGAACAAGAGACAATATAAGTACCAGCTTTTCAATTTTGAAACTAGATTTAAACTCTTTCTAAAATGAAAATTATCTCATACTGATTTCCAACTGTTCTTATCACAAAACCACTACTCAACTGGCATGATTTCTTGTTGACAAACCCAGGACTGGTTAAAAGGGATAGCACAACTAGGATTGAGAAGTACTGGCAGGATTGAGGGAGCCTGCCTGCAACTGGCTTGAGACACTGATTTTCTTCATTTTAATACGACAAAATCTAGTGTGATTATCGAACCTAAAGGAAATCCCATATAACTTTGTATTAGCACAACCCCAATTAATAAAACTGAAAATATGTGAATCTACTGTCAATAACTGCCAGACTTGGATAATAACCATTGCTAATAGCTTCTAAGATTGTTTTGGGAAGGAGACATCATGTCACCAAACTTCTAGGTAAGGCTAGTTTACAAGCTAGTCTAAATGGGAGGCTTGCTCTGTGGAAGCAATGAACAATACTGTCATTACAAAAGCTTCATGTTTGGCAGAACAATCATTTTCCCCCTTGATCCTTCATTCTGGGATCTATAAGACCCTGCAATTTTCAGACAGCAGTGGCACAAGATCAAGGTTATTACTTTTTTTTTAAATTTTATTTTTTAAGACAGCACTTTTTAACAAAAGGAGAGAAGCACAGAAACAGCCAGGCAGCAGTTGCACATGTGGCATTCATGTTTTGTAATAATTTCAGTCTGAATCCTGCCAATATCACTTCATCTCAAGCCACTTGCTGGGACGCTGAGCACATCCATCCTCTCCTGTAGGCTTTATTTCTACCCAACAAAGAGACTATGCTTGGCTTCAGAGACTGTTAGTCTTCAGTTTCATGGGCACAAAACCAACTCAAAATCTACTATGAATAGTGAATAGGAAAAAACCCAAACCTTTAGCAATCGGTAGCAGGCACAGCATCATGGAAGGCCTCTCCATTAGAGAGCTGCCTTGTAAAAATAATCCTTGGCAGAAACAGGACTTGCAGCACATTTGAGAAAGGCAACTTTCTAGAAAGATTTATTGATTTTCCATAGTTTATTCCAGTATTTTCTGGCTAATCTCCAATCTTTTTTTAAACACTGACCATACTTTCAGGTATCACATCTTACAAAATTCCATATGCTATCAGCAGCCTTGGTAGTACAAGAGTTATTGTCATTAAAAATTGATAAAACACAATATATTATTGCTGAATAGGGAAGAACACTGTTTCAGATTAAAAAAAAAAAAAAGCTACTGTTCTTCAAAAAGCCAGTATATATAAAGAAATACAGATATGTAAAAATTAATCTGTGACCAAAGCAGTTACTGTGCATGAAATTATGAAAAAATAAAATATTTTGGAAGACATCTGAAATATACTTTTTACTTTACTTTTAGTATAGCATAGAGTTCATGCCTAATACTGCTGTGACTGCTACGGCTGCAAAACTGTTGCTGGGTCTTATGACATAGAAGCTGTGGGGTTTCATGTACATAGACCATTCAAATGTTCAACTTTGCACTGATTGCATCAGATTTCCTTTTTTTTTTTAATATTGATGTAATGTGCAATTTGAGTGTTGCTTATAGCCTGTCCTAAATACAGCGGTCTGAATTCTTACTGTACACAGGGACCAGCAAGCAACACAAGACCCTTCTGAACTCTCATGCAGTAAAAATGAGAAGCCTCTGTCAGAGTGCATAGTAAGGGCCCATAATGGCCTTGAAGCAACTCACCTGAAACCTCCACCCACCCCCTGTGGTGTGGTTGGACCATGGCTCCATTTAAACTCTGGCCTGTGCCCTCATGCCTTGCCTGAGTTGTGTCGTATCAGTGCTGGTGTCCTTGGCCTACCCAGGTAACACTGGGCTGCATCTGGCCCCAGTGACACTCTCCAGCCCTAGTCCTGAGTTGCAGATTGACTTCCTGCTGGGATCTCGGACCTGCTTTGTCTGTGTTCATTTACCTGATGATCTGGACTCCAGTTCTTTGGTTCTGCCCTGCTCTGCTACTGCGAGTCTGGGCCCTGGCTGGCGAGGCTTGGGCCCTGGCCCCTGTATGACTGTGCTCAGCTGTCTGTCTCTGTCCCACAGGGAGCAGTGAGAGCAGCAGACAGCTGATGTGGTGCTACCTTAGATACAACTCTGAAGGCAGAGAAAATGGACAACAAAGCATCCCTGTTTTTCAGTCAGAGTGCTTAAAAAGGGCAGCTTTAGCAGTTTGGGGATTCTTTGATCTTTAGGAACCACCACATACCACCTGCTCCTCTAATAAGGGTAATGAGCTGGAGCAGCTGGTTGATCTTCCCAGAGACAAAATCTTCATTTGTCTGATGTGAAGCTTTAATATAAATTCCCGAGAAAGATTTCTCTCTCTCCAGATAGCACTTTGGAGCAAACAGTGTTCTTCAATGTTAACAGAAGCTCGTCTTCAGTTTAATTACACTTAAACTTTCACTGTATTCCCAGGAAGAACACCTGGAAGAAAAACACCTTCAAAGAAGGAGTCATGTTGTGGTGTGTGGTAGACTAAGTCTACAGAACACATGATGTGCATTAGCTTAACGTCAGGCTGTCCTTTGAGACATTTGAAACATTTTGTAAATTGAGTGGCAACCTGAACATCCTATGAATTACTGCAGCAACAGATATCCTACATATGGCACTCCCAGTACAATCTGGATACAAAGGACTAAGATAACTTCTAGTACTGTATAAAAGGTTACACACTTAAAAACATTATTCTCAGGTCCACAGATAATGATTTGTTAGCATACACTTCATCAATATGTGTATCTTTCAATAGAGGAAATCCTTGCAAGGACATTTTGACAACACAACTCTTGCTGAAGGATTGCTAAGTCAAAAACTTGATATTACTTTTGTTCCCAGGGATAAAATGCAGTATGCTCAATACAATAATGGACCATTATCTCTTGTTTTCCAACTGCAAATACTAAGTTGCATCTCATTACAGCACTTGCTATGTTGCATGTAAAAAAAAAAACCAACAATGCTGCCTCTACTGGAAGGTGAATTTTTCATTTTAGGTTTGTACACTTGTAAAGCACTCTTAAAAGCCAAACCTTTATCTTTTCAAGTAACTTTAGTGACACGGTTGACACATTATAGTTAAGATTCTAATAATGAAAGTGCACATATCTTACATGCAAGTAAAATGCACTTGCGTCCCAGTTACATTACATTTACTCCTAGATTTTAAGGTTCCTCTCATGCCTCTCATTATCCAAGTTATTGAGTAGTTAAAAGTGAACTGAGCTGTTTTTAACAATATAGGAGCATTACACTTCTAGTCCAAGATAAATCTGGTGAAGAGAACCTATTATAAAACAAGAGGATCTTTGAATGAAAAGGTTAATGAGGAATGTATGTCAAATCCAAATTCCCTTAGACAAACTGTACTGTGAAGTACAGTTTGTTTTGAGTATTTATTGTATGGTGTTTGGTTAGTGCCTTTGATATGCAAAACTGGAACTCAAAATGATGTGTACACACTGTATTACAGGGCAACTCATGAAGATCTGGCTTTTTACAGTATGAAGGAAGTGAGCTTTCTTCTCTTCCAGGTATTATTAAGAGGCATTCTTCAGTTTTGTTAGAAATTAGAAAGTCTAGTTAGCAGATGAGGATTATAAAAAACCCCCCAATACATTAGCCCTCCTTTAAAATTGTGTGGCTTAAGCTGCATACTGATGAATAAATTATAAGGAAGAAGACATATATAGCCAATCCTATCTGTAAGTACTGAATATGATTCCTCTGTTTAAAATTTGAGTCCCTCAAATAGTTATATTTGATAGCAATGTGATCTAATTGTTTTATTGCTGAAACCTGAAACAGTTGCTATTAGGAGCAACTTAGCAAGAGACCTTTGGATAATTCTAGCACTCAAATGAAAGTCTCAATCAATTAGCCATCTTAATAAATTACAGTTCCCTAAAAAGAAAATGAGGCTAAACAAATACGAAAAAAAACCCCTGTAAGATGAAAAACATAACAATTTCTTGAAAGTAAGGAAGGAAGCCAGGATCTAAATTAGATTAAAGGTTTGTTTGATTTTTCTCCTCTTTTGTCTTTATTCAGGCATATTAAAACCAAAATAAAATCAGGTAAACATAATGATTTTTTCATTGTGGTCCCAGGCCTTATCTGTGTAAAGAATTCAGTTCAGCTGCATGTAATCAGAGTCTAGAAGGTAGCTGAGAGTAAACAGTTTAGTCAGAAGCAATCACTAGGTAACCAGAGGCTTGTGGCTTTTTGTGGCTCTTTAAGCTGTCTTTACTATGTCATGGAAGTGAGAATGGATGTCTTACACAGGGATGGTTGACTTCTTCATGGCATTAGTGCTTCCCTACACAGAGAATGTGTATTATGCCGTTGCCTGTGTGCACATTTGTAGTTGATCTGTCTGTCTTCTGCTTTTATTATACCTAAGTTGTTCCAGCTGTTTATTAATATGCTTTTCTCTAGGTCTTGAATTCAGCCCAACTGACAGGTAGTTAATGGAAGAAACTGACTATACATTCCATTGTTCCGGATCATGTCTGTATTCTAAGCATGCCTTTTGGGAGATATGATGCTGTGTGTACATTTACATGTACTATTTTTGTAGGGAAAGTTATGTAGAATTAATAGCTTCAAATAACACACCAACCTGTAAAAATAAAGATAAATTAGAGGTAAGGAAAATGCCTTGCCATCACGCAACAGTGATGTTACAACATGGTACAGGTTCTTATGATTTGTCATTGAATCTACTGGAAGCTCCCTCGTGCTGAGAAGAAACAACCCTTAGCTCAGTGTTCCTTTGCTGCATTGCTGCTGAATAATGTATTTTATACTTGCATTTTAAAAATCTACATTTAAAATGCTGACTTGGCTGACAAAAAATGCCCAGCATAGAGTGGCTACCTTTCAGCAAAAGAGAGCTTTGTAAGCACAGGCTAAAGGGGGAAATCATGTCATAGATCACTGCACATATGGTTACTGGCACTGGCAATATAGAGGGAATTAACTCATGTGATAACCTAATTCTGCTTCTGTTAAAGACAACAGCAAACCTTTACTGTCTAACATAGAAACAGAATCAAACTCTTAATATGCTGAGGAATTGATAGCACTATGCTTCACAAATTATAATGCTGCACCCATTTCTTCTTAGCTGATCTTAATTCACACTTTAACACTGTGATTAAATAAATCCAAATATTTTTAATAAAATAGTCTCTTAGAGAAATCTTTGCATCTAAATATCTAATTGTTCATCCTCGTTTATCACACATAAGCACCCAGTCTTTGGTCATATCAGTTTTTTCTGCACATGAAGAATATTATTCATATTGTATGCTTCATTCACACTACAGTATAAAAAAGATATATAAAAATATTTCAAATTAAAGTTTCACTTTTACATACCTTTATTATATCTGGTTTAAATCCATAAAGAGCTACTTATTAAAAAGTCCTTAATAGATTATCTGAAAAGAAATTAAATTTATGTTGTCTAGTATTACACATTACACAGCTTCTTTATTTTGTTGCTCACTTAATCATGCTGTAAAAAATTCATGAATATTTAGCTATTAAATTAAATGCAAAATTTTCATTACCATTTTATTGAAAACTTGACATCTTAAAATACCATACATACCATTAGTATTCTAGTGCATTGTCACCTTATTGAAAAATGCTGCTAAAAAACAATGCCACCATTCAGAAAAAAAAAAAAATTGTCCGCCCAAGGCTATTAACTATAGTTCTACACATACATTAGTGACAAATAAGTGAAGCAGCCAATGCTTACAAAAGATGTCACTAAAATGCTAGGAAACAACTGTAACCATAGAAACCATCTCACACTGCAATCTGAACATCTTTTGTCAGTGTTTGACTAGAAATGAGATGCTTAAAATCATTAGGCTATCAAAAAATCTGGTCTCTTCTTTGAAATTTACATATTTAAATATTTTGAAACCTGCAAAAAGTTCGATATGATACTTTCATAAAATATTGTTTCAGCTCCTAGCCCTCAACTATCACTTTAGATATAATAAGGATTATACAGATGATTATTCCTTCCCTTAAAGTCTCCCCCACCATCTTTAGTATACATGCACTAGGAAAAGAACCTAGGCATTAAAAAACAAAACAAAACCACCATAAATAACTGGATTAAGAAGTGAGAACAATTTAGCCAACTGTCCTTAATCCAAAAGATTCACAGGTATTGATTGCATTCATTAGCTCTACTTACTGCTTGGGGTTTTAAAAAAAATATCTTTATAAAATACCATCCACCCTACTGACAGGATTAGTGATATCATATAACCTTCATAGCATTAGATACTAAATTGTCTATGGACAAGAAAATACCTGAATGAGAATTTTTTTCAACTGACTTTAAAAAGTTTGAGAACTTTTGAAGATTAAGTATCTCTCCATTAGGCTAATGGCTTACAATTTCTGATGTATGGAATAGGAGATTACAGCCTTTCTGTGCTGTTACTGATCCTCTTCTGTAGGACTGGAGGAATATGTAGCAAGGCAGCATTAGTTCTTTCTGTAGTAGGAGACTGTGTTAGAGTAAATCTGTGTTAGTCAGAAAATCTACTGTGAGAAGGCAAATCAAGGGCATAAATGGTGATTAACCCTTTAATACAACAAATTTAAATGGTACAAAAGACAGCTAACAATAGATGTGGTGGTGTTTGAAGAAAAGACTTGCTGATATTTAATAGAAAAAAAAAAACTTTCAAAATCTCTTTGTGCTCTAATTTGCCATTAATAAATATGAAATTTTGGAGATAACAGATCAATGACATTTTTAATGGAAAGGCCAAGGACTGAATGTACCATTTCCTTACAGTATCTTTTCCACAAGTCCTGAACTTTCAGGCTCATATGGGTAGCACTACATATCCAAGAGTCTGTTATGCAATACATTGCTCAATTTATCTATTTCATTTTTCATAGCTTTAAGCAAAATTCAATGGTTTTATAAACAACAGGTTGCCAGGAATCAAGGGCTGTGAACTTGCCCTTGAAATCATTGTTTGCCAATGCATTGTGATTTAACACTTGTAAGAGAATGTGAAGAATTTCAAATTCCCTCTCTTCCCACCACTCTCACCTTTTGGTGATGGAAAAAGGTCAGATTTTAAGGCAGTCAAACTGATGTGTTCACAAATAGCACAAGATACATTAGAACTGGTAAGAATGTCTCTCTTATGATTGGCAAACAAGTTACTACATTTTTCAAACTGGGAATCTGTTATTTTTATCAACACACTAGAATGTAAGTGAAAAAAAGCAAGAGGAAGAAATGAAGAAATATGTCATACAAAACATTACAAAGTGTTTTTATTATGTGTGTTTTAACAATGAGCTTCACAGAAATAAACACAAAAGAATTTATATATTTTAAGTACCATCAAACTCGTTCTGTAATAAGTAAGTGATTGTTTTAAACCCCATGGAGATTTTCACTGTATAGAGACTGCTGCAAAAGTTAAAAGAAATCATAGGAGTAGAAAATGCAAGACTGTTAAGTTTCTAGAAGGAGTATAATAAACATAAGTACAAAGATCAAAATCCCAGATTAATCTCTGAAAATGAATGGCTCACAGTATTTTAAAGATAATGAAGCAATCCTTTTCAAGTAATGGAAATAAATATTCTATGCAAGTACTCAATCTTTTTTGTCTGAAGTCATAATGAACTTTAGTTTCTGGATCCAACCTTGTGCTACATCATATCCTTATGTACATTTAAAGTGTATGTTGTTGCCTGTAGTTCATTGTCTTACTTTTGCATAAAGCTGTTGTAAGGTTAATCTCTTACAGAAGGCAAAGAAATGGAAAAAAATTATGAACTGGGATCACAGTTTTTCTTATAATTTACTGTTCTAATAGTCTTTATTGTATTTGATATTCTGATGGTGAAATAGCAAGTATTCTTGGTTTCACCAAATCACTTATACAAAATTTCTCCTGTTGACACAACTCATTCATTGAACACGTTTTCCTTATTCACATGTTTTAAGATTATAAATGTAGGAATATATAAACATAGGAATATTTAAGTGATTATAAACATAGGAACAGTTTTCTCTATCCTCATTAGTTAGTCTTGTTTTAGTATTATCAATATATATAGTACACACTGTACGAAAATAATGTGTCTCATTATATAAATATATATTATAAATATGTATTATTAACAGACATCAACACATATGATGATGGCAAAAACATGACAAATTCCCACCTGTAAAACCCTTAGCATTACAGGCATACCAACATACCCAAAACTGGAAATCAGATAGTTCTACAGCAACTGCTGATGGCAGAATAATCTACATTAGTTCTGCTATATTGAGCTAATTCAACAGTTTTTCCTTTCCTGAAAACAACTGACATGAAATTATGGAAAAGCAACTGTGTTCGAGCACCAGAAAAGGATATCAGTCTCATTCATACACACATGCTCTTGCTTAATTATATATGACAGGTATCCCAAGAAAAACAAAAACATATTTAAACAACCTCTACACTCCATCAGCACTTTCTACAGCTAACTGAAAGGTATTTATTGATTATACCAGTTTTACTAAACAACACAATTTTCAAAACCGAAACTGTGAGATGTAAAATAAATAGAGCTTCTTGCACTTTTGACCTATCTTGAGTCATGCTTTGTCTTCCATACGAATATTTTTCATCAAACTCAGTTCCACATTCAGTAAAGTCACTCAAGCAGGAGAAAATAGTTGGTGGGGGTTTTTATGGGTTTTGTTTGTTTTTTTGTGGGAGTTGTTAGTTTGGTTTTGGTTTTAATTTTTGTGCATCAGCACCCAAGTATTTTTCCATGAGTATTTAGTATAAAATTGTATATAATCCTCAAGGTCTTTATGCTCCTACAACTTCGTTGACTGCAAAGTGTACTAGTATATCATTCTTTCACAGTTCTGGATCATTGCACATTTTTGGCCTAATAATGTAGTAGCATACACCTTTGCTGGTGTGGTAAGTGCACTGGTTTTCTACTTGTTTTCAGGTACAATTTAAGAATTTATCTGCTAAATTACTTAATAATTGGTCTTAATTTGGCTATGTTAGGCAACTGCTCTTTGTTCTTTCTACTGGCAGAAATTCCTATCAGCTGAGCAACTCAGAGTAAATGTGCAGTGCCTCAATGAGAATAACTTGGATCTTTTCTAAGTTCAAAAGTCTAAATCAAAAAAGAATTGAGTAAATTTACAGACAAAGGTCCATAAGCAAATACTAATGTAAATAGATAGGGACACATCCCCTAGCACCCTCTGAAACAACTGTGGATGCTCAGATGAAGGAAGGGGATGGACTGCATGAAATGGCCAGGCTTACTTTAAGTAAATATCATCCTCTATTGCTGTCATTGAAGACAGAATACTGCTTGGAATGGCCAAATTTACTAGTCCAACCCCATCAGGGCATGTCTTGGGTGTGTATCTTAATGAACTGGCCACCTTCTGTCTTGGTTTATAAGGCCTACTTTAAAGTCAATTTATTTAGTTAGTTATTTATTCAAGTTTGACTAAGAAACATTGAACAATAGCAAGAATATAATAAGCTTTTTGTTTCAGTTATGCATTTTTAATATGTTATTACTTTGTTTATATGATTGAATATGCAGTAATATAAATAATGATTCATTTATTTCAGCAAACTGATCAATGGCATGATCTTATAGTGGTAAATTCTATATACCTGTAACTGTCAAACAATACATGGATTTTTATTCGTAGAAGTATTTAATTCTTCAATAGTCTTCAGCAAAATGTAACAGTAAATGTAAATGTAAATTGTTGTTAATGTAACTAAACTTGGAATATAAAGGAGTATTATTCAGAAGCCAGGTTCTTAAATTTCTTGTTTCTTTTGTAGCTTTGGAAAAAAAAAAAAAAAAAAAAAAAAAAAAAATTAGTCCCTATACTTGTAATCTCAATGCTTTTATGTTTGTGTTTGATATTTCACATATTTCATATGAATTATATAATAAAACAATTTGCAGAAGGATTAATGTAATCATGAGAGTTAGATTATGTATACAGTAGCTTTTCAGATCTTCTGTGTATACTCATAACTGATGTTTTGGAGTTTGAATTTCATATGCTCTTGTACCATTAAATGACAACATTATCATATCTCTGACACCTACACTGACTTGAAACAACATTTTGCAACCTTTTGTGGTGGATATGTCTTCCCATTCACAGTCATGAGCCACACTTTTAGACACAGTTGTTAGGAAACCAGAACACATAATCTCCTCTTTTTCTCTGATAAAAAACCATGTAGGAATGCTTTCTAATGCCCAATAATGGTTGCTGCAACTTCTCCATATGTCATTTTTTTTAATTGCTGTTATGTTCCACTCTATTCTACCACAGTCACATTTCAAAAAAAAAAAAAAAATCTTGAATATTTTAGAATTTTGTTATCCACACATGAAACATTTCAGACATCTACTTTCATCTCCAAAGTAGGGAGAGAGGACTTGGGGTAAATCCCAAACCAGTCAAGATTATTATAAAAACGCCATTTTTGTCTTCATCACATTTACATCCGACCATATCAAACAGTGTGTTGCATCTATATTTCTTGTATTCTGTTAAGTATACTCCTGATATTAGAGTTATTAACTATATTTCCACCACTTTGGTCTTCAGAAATGCTTAAACCAGGAAAAAAAATTACATGATCTATAAAAAATCTTTAAAAGGATACGTATGACTAAGATATAAAATTGCCATATAATAATTTATTTGCAAAATAAATTAATTTATAATTTTATCATCAGCCTTATTTAATATGCAAAATATTTTGTTCAGCAAGACAAAAAAAAAAACAAACCACCCACAAAAAGCACAACAAAAAGACAGGAAAAATAAATTATTTTGTTCTCATAATCAGTGAGTAAGTGATGCTCCTTTTCATGCAGAACAACAACATAGTTACTGCCAAGTCAATCCTGAAGATGTGTAGGGCTCTGATTTTGCATCTTTATGGATGAAGTACTACACGTAAATGAAGTATTATCATTAGACACAGTTCAGCATAATGGCTCTGCCAACACAAAACTGGTCTTTAGAAAATGAAAACCAACAGAAATGAAAACATATTTTCTCCTGAACTTTAATAACACATGATGAACTAATGCAGTTAAAGATTCATATCATTCACATAGCTATACATTACTCTGTGTAGAAATAACATATAGTACAAGTAAACAAACACCACACAGTGCATGGAATTAGCAAATTACCATTTTTACCAAGCAGTTCTTGAAACATACACATCAGCCACAAACTGCAGAAAGGGGACTGATTGTAGATATGAACTAGGGAGCTTAGTTACGCTGAATATCCAGTTTTCAAGCCTTCTCATATTTAAGATTTTTAATTGTTGACACCGAACTTCCTGCAGCTGAGTTAAGCAAATTTCAAAATCATTCTCTTACCCTTCCTTCATTTACAAAATTGATCTAGTAATTATAGTGATGGAAAATGTAAGATATACAGTTTTCTCAAACTTTCAGATGCCACCAATAAGTCCACTAACATGGAAATTAAAAAAAACCAAAAAACCAACAATGCTTAATGATTTCATGTAAGCAAAGGTATATCCTGACTATGTTGACAGTGGCAATTTCTGTTTTGAAACCCAAAGTGGTTTAAATATCCATTATTTATTTCCTTGACAGTCTTATCAAATAACTTTACACCCAACATTTGTACTCCTTGAGCGTAAGTACTGGTGCTAATGCTAAATACGTTAAAATATTTATATAATACTTCATTATTAAAAATCCTTTATCAAGCTAGTTATCAGCACAATTCTGATATTCATGCCTGTTAAAGAGGCTGAACTTTCACAGTGGATCACCAGGCTGCCTGCCAGGTTGCTAACATTAGTAGGATCAAAGTAGAGCACGAGGATGACATTCCACAGTTCAGCAATGCAATGTATTCCTTACATATGGAAAAAATTAATAATATTATTATTAATGAAAATCATTGCCTTCTGATACAGAAATTGCATTCATTATACCACTGGGTAGACAAAGATATTTTATAGCATTTACAAATATTAATCTTGTTATTTCAGTCTCAGCTGTTGTTTATTGTCAAGCTCATAATAATGGAGTCAAAGCTTGACTATACAAATATAAGCAAAAATACTGTAAAACAGGAGTATTATCTTAATTTTTCACAGAAAATTATTTTCACTGAATTTTTGTGATCACATACAATGAGATCAGAATATTCAATCCAGAATGAGTTTGATTTTGCAGCAGCAGATTGCAATCTCCTCCAAACATCATAAAGAGCAACCTGTTCCACATTAGGTGTCAATATGCTTTCACATCTATTGCAAATAAGGAGCAGCCCTGTCTATAATCTCTTAGGTAAGGAATGGCTAAATCTATGTTAATTAACTAAACTATTTAGGGCTTGACTTCTGGCACTCCCATGTGATCATCCACATCATTTAACTGTTTGACATATTTTTGGCCTGGATCAGCTGGCATTCTCCTTGCCAAGAGCAGGCACAGTGCATGGGATGGGATTGGAACTCTTCTCAGGAGACTTCTATAGGGGCAGCAGAAGGGATCAGCTCTTATTGTGCCATGGAAGAAGGAGGGTTTCAATGGCTCTGTGGACATTAGCCACACTTGCATCTTACCAGTAAAGATGATTGAGAATCATTACCAGCAGATATGGTCAAACTGAACCACACCTTCAAGAAGAGAGGCATTTCTAATTGCAACTTGTTAATGTTTCATACAGCTACCTCAGCTAGAGCACATGAAATAAATTGTTGCCAAGCTTCCTCCCTTAAACTTGTTATGTGATTTTCCAGTACTGAATGCTACATATATACAATACAGCATTTTTCTCTGCCATTATTTTATGTGTAAGCAGACTGACCAGCTCAGAGTCCCTTTCCTATAATTTCTAATTCCCTTCAGAGGCTTGAGAATAATTATTCTATTGGAGTATGCCAAGCTTTGAGGATAACATCAGTCTAAAGAATGGGGGCAATTCCTTTCTGCCATGTCACAGATCTAATACAGTCCCAAAACACTGGAGTTAATAGCTTTGTGAAAGTTCTGGAAAAGTGCAGGAATGACAGAGGACAGAAAGAAAATGGTGTCATTCTCTGAGACTGTAATATCTTCTAGATATATCTTTTCCATCATTTCCACTGTCCAAGAGTTCTTAGTGGACAAATTAATACTTAAATGACCCTTCTTGATGGCAAGGGTATAGTCCTTCATTTTTTACTTCAGCCTTACAGTCTTATAAATACATTAACCAGAGACGTTTATAAAATTAAGATCAGAATCTTTTAAATTTGATTCTCTCACTGACTTTAGTAATTTTTGGACTAATGCTTAAACTACTTCATACACTGATATGCTACAGAGCTTCTCATTTAGTTCCATAAACCTCTTCCTTCTATGAGCCCTTCTCTCTTTTTTATTATATTAAGAATCATTCCATAAAAGGTAGATCTGTGTTGAAATTGTCTCCTAAACAGGGAGAGCTGAAATTAGATTCTCAATTTCTCACACATTTTGTGAAGGCTGTAACCAGTAGTCTGCTAGAAAAAAATAATGCTCTTTTCTGCTGTCTTTGGTGTGGTGTGCTCTGAGTAGATAAAAAAAAAGGACCTGTATCCCAAACAAAACAAAAATGCCTGAGTGATTAATCTATTTGCAAAGTTTTAGCTGGTACACTGATTGAGGACCTCAAGATTTAAGTGACCTTGTGTATGTTCAGCAGAATTAATGAAATTTAGGTTCTTCAAGGATGATGAAGTAATGTGTGGATTTCTGAAGCTTTTAGCAGTGCTGTTCAAACCTATTTGGGAATCTCACCCTAAATGTTTTTACTATAAGCATAATTCAGTGGACCTTATGGCTGGATGCCAGGTAGTTCTCAGAATGGCATTTTCAAAACCAGTAAGGAATAATGACAAAAAGAGAGTACTGCAAATATAGTTCCAGAATTTAAGAGAAAGACCTTCAAATTACACCACAAAGTGTTTTAAGATGCTTAAATTCATTATTTTATTACCAGTGCTCTGAATCTGACCCTCGTGCCACCGGTTTAAAAAGCAGTTTCTGAAAGTGAAATCTAATTCCATCATTAGGGCACAGATTGTTCTAAGAAGCTGGATTAGAGCAGCATCAGCATGAATTTCAAAAACTTGCATGGAGCTATAAATACAATGTGCAATATTTTGCAATATCTAATGTGTTTTGGTCTAATGTTGAACATGCCCCATTGTTAAAACCAGCTGTGTTCTTTCACTTTTCATTTCTATAAAGCTATGATAAAGGCTGTCAAAGCAAACCCTGCAGCACCAGCCTTTCTTGATAAAAGTTCTGTGTACACAGTACATAGTAATCTCAAGATGGAACTTTGTTTCAAACCAGAACAAAATCCTCAGCTAATTATAAGTGAACTATATTAAGCACAAAAGGCAATTTCAATTTATACTGAACAAAGTTGCATTTTACTCTTTCCTTTCAAAATGCTTTTGTCGTCGTTTTTGAAACTAATTGAAAATTCATTTTGCTTAATTTTCTAAGGTTATTTCTTTTATTGCTTTTAAGTAGTCTGTGTAACAGTGTAACATCTAAATCTCCCCTAAAGAAGATTAGTGGGGCTTTTTTTTGGTGTTAATTTGTATTTAAAGCTTTAGAATAAGAAATGAATCATTCTTTTCATTCCTTACATCACATTAGTTCAGCAATCACTAAACTAACACTCTTATTATGAACACATTCAAAGCACTTGAAGGAAAATTGCCAACAGAAGTACTACGTAAAAATAGGTCTGCTGTTTCAACAGAAGAGGATTAAAAATAAAATTGTAGTTTATAGGTGATCAGTTAAAGGAAAAAAAAAAAAGCACACTTTTATTTGTTTTGACTTTTCTACATATGTTATAAAGAAAATCTGAGGAACACTGTTTTTTCTTTTTAATCTCCTAGCTATTTTTTCAAGTATATTTTATGGAAAAAGTTATGAAACTGTTTCTTCTCTTTTTCCTGAAAGCTTTATGACGGGTGGATAATTCTCCCTTCATAGTTAGTTACTCAATCTGTCTGGATCCAGGCAAAGACATAAAGGTTAAAATGTCCTAGATGTGTTACAGTTATGTTTACAAACCAGAATTCAATCCAGATTTAGATCTAGTAGGAGTGATCATGTCAACAAGAAGACAGGTATTGAAGTACGGGACTGAATGGGAGGTCACCACACGGGAAGGGTACTCAGATGGCTCAACACAGCAGCTCGGGTAGGAGCAGAACCCCCTTAGGGAGCCTGGGAATGAGTCTGGTGCTATGCTGAAAGAACTAGTTAGCTCCTTACGGAAATTACAGGGCTGCTATATGGCTTCTTCCTGGCATGCAGGAATTCACTTGCTGGTCACCCAACACTACATGATGTGACACCAACCCAGGATGTGAGTAGAACTTTCTACTAGGCCCTCGAGACTAGGACTGAGTTTTTTTATATTCCATGTTTTGTTTACTATGGGTAGGAGCAGTTGTAATCCAACAGCAGCCTTGCTGCAGACCAGGTAGTGGTAGCAGTGTTGATGAGCAATGCAAAGTTTCAGGCTTTTCAGGAATTTCCTCCTGCCTCTTGGACCAAAGGAAAACTTGGGAAGAAACATTCTGAACTCAGGAAAGAAGCAAAAAGACTGGAGAAGCAAAGGAGGTTTATTTTAAAGTAATCATATCATCATTGCAGTTTCATCTTCCTACTCTGGGGTCTGTAATGCTTCTAAAAAAAATAGGCTTACTGTCAGTGGGGACTCACTGAACAGAATTCAGAGAGGTTGACAGAAGTGACTCAGAGTCAGCTCAAGACTTCTAAGCAGTGTTAACTGATTTAGTTCCCTGATGCTAAAGATAAAACTATACATTTGAGGCTGTAAGATAGGATAAGAGAAATAGACAGCAGTGATTTCTTTTTCTACTACTCAGGGACTAGAGAATTGTTTGGTTTTGATGATTACTTCAGCTTCAGGGGCTGAGGAACAGCCATATTGACATTATCTGAATATGCGGGTAGGAGGCAGACATTAATAGGCTGTTTTTCTACTTTTGCCAAAGAAGCAGAGTCTGAAACTGTTATTTGAGCCAACCTGGTGTTCTAAACAAATCTTAAATACCTAAACCTAGCTCTGGTTTGGCATCTCCAGTACATTGTTATAAAGAGAGGTAACACCTGTGTGAGAGATGAAAGGTAAGGAATAAGATTCAAGCAGAACCTAGGGCACACAAGAGCCAGCTTCCTCACAGAAAAACAGTTATCAATCTTTATCAGTCATTTAATGGCTATGAGTCTTGTCAAAATGTATATGGTTAATTTAGTTAGAAGACAAAATGATGTAATTTTCTGAAGGTGTACTGTTTTTTGGCTGGGGTAGAGTTAATTTTCTTCACAGTAGATGGTATAGGGCTATGTTCTGGATTTGTGTTGGAAACAGTGTCCATAATTCAGGGATGTTTTAGTTGTTGCTAAGTATTGCTTACCCTAAGTCAATGACTTTTCATTTTCCCATGCTCTGCCAGTGAGCAGGTGCATAAGAAGCTGAGAGGAAGAATGGCCAGGACAGCTGACCCAAACTAGCCAGAAGGTTATTCCATACCATAGAACATCACACCCACTATATAAACTGGAGGAGTTGGCCAGGGGTTGCTGATCACTGCTCAGGAACTGGCTGGCCATTAGTTAGAAATTACATTGTTCACCAATTATTTTTCTTGGGGTTTATTTAGCTTTCTTTTTAGCTTCCTTTTCAGCTTTCTTTTTGATACTATTACTGTTTTCTATCTTATTTCATTTATTAAACTGTTCCTATCTCAACCACAAGTTTTAATTCTTTGTTGTTTGTTTGTTTGTTTGTTTGTTTTTAGTGATTGGCCTCCACATCCTACTAGGTTGAGGGGGGAAGAAGAGACTGAGTGACTTCATGGTGCTTAGTTGCCAGGTGGGGTTAAACCATGACACAAGGTATATTGAGACAAAAATCCAGGTCTGAGATGCATGGAATTCAAACCTGAAGTGAAAATTAAATACCTGAACCTGTGGTTAACCTTCTTACAGTCTACTCTGCCCTTGTTAATAGGTGGCTGTTCTTGTGCCCAGCAGATTGTGTAGGAAGCAGTGTCCTACCAGATAGGACCTTCAATCCATATTATAAAGCCATAAAGTATTAGGACGCCTAACAGACTCTCCCCCATTCTAATACACCATAGAAGGTTAGGACTAGAGGAAGGTTCTTGCTGTGTTCAGAAGTTACCAACCCAAGATGCATGAGTCTTCTCTATTGGTTTGATGGTTAAAAAAGGCCAGATGAATAGAGGCTTATTTATCATTTTTGTTCCCCCAGCAATTTACTGTTTGGTATATGATACAAGTGGTACTCATCTGTGATATATTATTGATTTGATTTGGTCATGACCAAGATCTGGGATATGTCTTTACAAAGTGTCATAATCCAGCTCCTGCCACCTCTTTCCTTCATTTCAACATGTTAAGTTACAGGTTTTTGGGTCAATGATTTTCTAATCAGGTTATCCATTTCCATTTTCATTTCTAAACTTCAGTGGCATAGGACAATGACTCTGGCAAGCTGGGACTCACAGGTAATTCATGACAGCTAGTTGTTTGCAGGCAAGCTTGAGACTAGTGAGTACGATAGTTTTCAGCTGTATTTCTGGGTAACAGAAGTGTGTTAGGAGAAGTAGGCATTTTCATCTTCTTCCAGAAGAAGGAAAAGAGTAAAAGCCTTTTACACAAGTTTTTGTATTTGAAATTGGAGACTAGCTTGGCTGAATTCTGTCTCTGATAGAATAAGATCTATAATCTTAGTGCTATAACCTTGGGAGCAGCATTGGATAGAAAAATATTAATTTGGTGTTTAAAGGTTCTTCTGCAAACTTGTACCTGGCAATGGCATCTGCCAGGGCATTTTGTGACAGATTATTGGTTTTGAAAGACATCTTTACTATGTCAGAATGATGAAGGTGGTGAGGGTGTCTGAACAGTAGCTTTCCTTCCTGTGTCAATTTAATGGGGTTTTATTTGGGCATTTGTGTTTAAACAAACAAGAAAACCAGAAAGTGCTCTCAGATACAATAGAAAGGGCATTTTTCATTTCTGTAAGCATTCTGAAGTAGTGTGTCCAGAGGTGCCCGAGACAATAACAAGTATGGACATTATTGAGAAGGAAATTTTACTAAGAGACAGATTAAATATTTTATGTGACAACAATCGGGCAACCTTCTTGCTCCTTCAGTCATAGAATCATGGAATCATAGAATGTTTTAGGCTGGAAGGGACCTCTAGAGGTCATCTGGTCCAACCTGCCTACAAAAGTAGGGACATCTCTACCTAGGGCAGGTTGCTTAGACCCCCATCAAGCCTGACCTTGAACGACTCCAGGGGTAGGGCCTCCACCACCTCTCTGGGCAGCCCATTCCAGTGGTCTATCACCCTCATATTAAAGAATTTTTTTCAACTTTCCAATCTAAATCTATCCTTTCCTAGCTTAAAACCACTGCTCCTTGTCCTATCATTACAAACCCTTTTGAATAGACCTTCCCCCACCTTCATGTAGGCCCCCTTCAGGTACTGGAAGGTCACTGTAAGGTCCCCCCCGCCAGAGCCTTCTTTTCTCCAGGCTGAACAGCCCCAACTCCCTCAGCCTATCTTCATACGAGAGGTGCTCCTCCTCTGGACATGCTCCAATATGTCTACATCTTTCTTGTGCTGGGGGCTCCAGTACACAGTACTCCAGGTGAGGTCTCACCAGGGCAGAGTAGAGGGGCAGAATCACTCCTCTTGATCTGCTGGCCACAGTTCTTTTGATGCAGCCCAAGATGTGATTGGCCTTCTGGGATGTAATTACACATTGGTGGCTCATATCCAGTTTTTCATCCACCAGCACCCCAAAATCCCTTTCCACAGGACTGGTCTCCAGTATATCCTCTCCCACCTATACTGATAATGCTGGTTACCCCGGTCCAGGTGCAGGACCCTGCACTTGGCCTTGTGTAACCTCATAAGGCTCATCTGGGCCCACCTCTCCATCCTATCCAGGTCCCTCTGGATGGCATCCTGTCCCTCTGGCATATCAACTGCACCCCTCAGCTTGGTATCATCTGAAAATTTGCTGAGGGTGCACTCAATGTCACTGTCAATATCATTAATGAAGATATTAAACAACACTGGTCCCAGCACAGACCCCTGAGGGACACCACTCATCACC